>JANHGN010019086.1:25453-37770 GCA_024605025.1 Megaceryle maxima | reverse complement strand
TGTGGAAGGATATTTATCAATGGGTACCGAAGAAGACTTATACATTTTATATGACTATTCTCTTTAATAGTCTGTTCTAATGGAAAAAAACCAAAACGAAACAAAAAATACCCCCCCCCAAAATATTTTAAAATGAGAATAGGCAAAGTGAGGTCTAACAGCCATGGCAGAGTAGTTAAAAACCAGTAAAACCTGGGCTATATCCAACTGTCATCAACTTGTATATCATCTTGGCTAAACCAATCTGTTCCCCTTCTTGGAAGGCATCAAATGAGCATAACACCCACCTACCTCTGTAAATCATTTTAAGATGCTCCCTGCAGTGATGCTAGCTTCAGACTGTGCGCTGTGCAAGCACCCTTTCAGTCCATCACCAGCAATGCTCTGTTTGCTCTCAAGGCCCAACCACCTACATTTCCAAACCCAGGTGGAGAACACAGCCACCTGAGCAGCCTTCCATCCAACAGGACCAGAGCTAAGACAAATAAACCCCATGCGATGCACTTGTTGGAAACCCACCACAAGCCCACACTTCACATCAATCGTTCCTGCAAGCCTGTGCTTTCATGAGCCTGAAGCTGGGTGGTGGAGGAAGCCACACAATCCAATTTCAAGGGTCAGACTGAAGCCTCCTGCCCTTGACAGCATTCCCTTAAATGAACACATTCGGAACAACTTGGCAATTACATAATAGCTCTTGAGTATGAAAGCGGATGCAAATTACAGGGTTACTGCCTGACAGATTTCCTCCTTGACAGCGTGTTAGGAGATCTAAAACCAGCAAGTGACATGGTAAGCAGTCGCTGAATGATATGGTACCTTGCGACGTAATGATCACGTTATCGAAAGAACGTGCTATTACTGGGTATTTATAGGGGCAGAGCCAGGCGATTACAGAGCAGCCGCCCGCCCGCATCTCGCAGTCCTGGAATACCAGGCTCCTCAGGACGAGGGATCTGATGGTTGGCTTTGATCAAATGGGCTTCTGGGGGCTTCCAAATGAGAGGACAGCTTCAGCATCTACAGGAAAGCTACCGGCCAAGTTACTCCTCACTACACAGACACAGCAGCGCTGGGGGTCAGTAATTAGAATTGGAATTGGTTCCGTACCGATCCCTGCAGAATTTCAACACATTTCTGGATGTGACAGACACAAGTGACCGAGCAAGGACTAGATGGAGCTACCCAGGACAGGCAGCTTTACAACCGTGTGCTGCTGCTGGGACAAATACCAAGACCAATATTAACGCAGAGGAAAATGATAGTTCAGGACATCATTTCTTTAGTGCCATCTTACAGGCATGTGCAGAATATGCACAGTTTGCAGTTGTAAGAACAATTTCTCTGTAAATTAAAAAAAAAACCCAAACTGCTTAGGACAATTGCAGCTCTGCAGATACACAGCGTTAAGTCCTGTCTGGCCTGTCAAGTAGCCATGCTCAGGGGTCCTACTTTCCCAACAGTGTAGCACAACAGGAGTTTTAAATGAGAACTGAAGTAAATAACATCAAAGCTGTACAGAAAGGAAACTGAACCAGTGCCTACTTAATGGCTTTGACAAAAAGAGCTCCTAGTGAAAAGGGAAAGCTGACAGAGCCCCGCTTCCCTCCAAACACAGCAACAATGTAAAAACAAATACACAGATAATGGCTCGACCCAAACAATGCTGAAAGTGACGCTGCCCTCTGGGCAGTGACAGATCCAGATGGATCCTCTCAGCCCAATCTGTCCAAAGCAGAAATTATTCAGCTCCCAAAGCTGCTTTTACTGCGTGTTTTGCCCGGCTGCCTCCCTGACAACACAACCCAACAAGCTTGTGCACTGCCCAGATGTCAGCTATGGCAGCCCTGTGGCTGTGCCTTTGTGCTGGCCACTGACTTACTGGGCCTGATGTCTCTGTGCCATGAAGCCTGCACCAGCCCCTTCTTCCCCCACAGGTCCTCTCCTGCATCCCCCTTTCTGCATCAGTAGTAAAACAAAGGGCTTTGAATCCATGAAACCATGTTCAATACATGTTAATCATCCCATCTCAAAGAGCTAAGCAGGGAACAACAAAAGCAGTATGGTCAGACCTACCTGTAGATGTGTCGAGCAGGTGAGACAAGCAATTGTCAATAAGGACATCTTAAAATTTTAATTGAGTCCCATCAGCTCAGTAACTGGGGATTCCCCCCCCAGATACTACAGCTTTATTTGGAAGTACATTGATGGTGTTTTGAAGTGCTAGTAGCAGGGATACAACAGTCTTTAATCTTACACTGAGCATGTGTAGGATATTGAAAACAGAGCGCTGCAAAGGCAAATCACAGCATCTAATAGATTAGAAACAGTTACTCCTAAAAAAAACCAGACCAAAGCCACAGACACTGAAGGAAATCCTGGCTTTGTCCTTCCAATCTGGTGTACAGCTTTGCCCACCTTCCCAAGAAAGTGACTCCCTTTAGATGTGCCAATTTTTACCATCCATTCCTTATTGACAAAACAGGACCTACCAGGAATTGCTGAAATGAAGCAAGCAACCAGGCCATGGAGAAACGTGAAATGGGTTCTGTGTTTAACACAAACTTGGGAAACATTTCATTCTGACATTCACAACCACGCTGGAACCTACGTTCACTATATCAGCTCTCTTTTTGCATGCCTATCCTTGCGACCACATCTACAGGGAGCGGGGGGGGGAAGGGCAAAAACAAAAAGGCAAATACTCTACTTGAATTGCTGGTCTTTGGTGCTCCTAGTTTTAGCCAGGAATCTCTCAGCCAACTTCTCCAAATTCCTTGAGTAATCCATCTCAATCTCTGCCTTCTTGCGGAAGAAATCCTGCAAGTCCTGCAGTAACTGGACCCGAAGCTCACACTGCTGGTCAAGGCATTTCAGCTGCTCTACCAATTGGGCACGGATCTCTGTAACAAATAAAAGCACTAAAGATTAAACAAAATCCCATTAGTGAAGACACCATAAAAATTCTCCAGTAAAAACAGCATTCAAAATATGTTCCCTCATTAGTAATATGCCAGTAGAGCTCCACCCCAATTAACTGTATCAGCAGACAGAAGACCTTTGCCATCGCATCTGGGATGCGCCGGCCGCAGGAAAACCGTCGAAGAACCTGCAACCCGGTGCACAGACCTACGAGCAAAGCTCTGCTGCTGCAGAGCGCATCAATTACAAGTGTCAAGCGCATTTTTGGCATTGAGAAGAAACGGTCACTGCCTAAAAATGTACTGAATCCCAGTCTGGAAAAAGGACTGAATGCTGCAATACCCCACGTCAGCTCTGCAAATCACTTCAGGGAATTTCTATCCAATTCCTTTGCAGACTGATCTTGATGCAGAAACAAGACGTTGTGCTCACTGGGACACTCCCAAAAGGCACCGGTTTCAGATTATTCCGCCAGTTCCTGAGTCTCCAGCTGTGCAGCTCTCATTATAAACCAAGCCACCGAGACAGATAACGACACCCCTTCAAGAGAGCCAACACGACAGTGCTTCCCAGCAGGGAATTATCTCCAGGAAGACTCTTTTTTCTTTTAAAAATATCAGCAGGTGACACATCTACGTCTAAAGGACCCAGAAAGCACACAGGTATAGGTGTTAATATTATTGCTGTGCCTAATTGTTACTGAAGGTATCTACTGGTATTAAACACATTTTTACAAATGGTTTTCAAATATTTTACAGATAGGAAAAGGTCTCACGGTCACCCTTTAAGCCAGGGTGGTGTCCTCATTCATGGACTGATTCTGAATTTGAGGGATGGAATAGTGAAATGACTTGCTCACGATCCAACAGGGCAAGAAAACAGAGCAGAAGTGCATCAGGCAGTCCAAAAATGCAGAAATAGTCAGTGATGCAGCTAGCAGAGGTTATTTGGCTTTTATACAGGCAATAAACTCAACATGTAAACAATAAAACAATCACTTTCATCTAAAGGTCTTTGAACACTCAAACTTCACAGATGCCTGCTATTGCTTGACTGCGCTGCTCTTTCCAAAGGTTTTCCAAGATGTCTTATTCCAAACTGAACAACACTCGGACGTTCTCCGTCGGTCCGTTCCCGACTGAGAAAGAGGCTCCAACAGAAAAAGGAGAAATACAAAGGACCACTTCCAAAAAAAAAAAACAACCAGTAGCTCTCCAAGAGCAGAAGATCAGCAGAACACGTGTCTTTTAATTGTAAAGTTACAACAGAGCTCAAGCTCTTGGTTCTCAAGGTGGGATACATCACCCACAGCTCTCCTGCTAAACAGCAGCAAGAAGCAGTAAACTGTTTCCTTTAGGAAGAAATGCGCTATCAGCACTTTTTCTTTATAAATCAAGTCAGTGTTTTTTGAGGGGAGCAGCGACAGCTGATCGTGCTGCCCGCAGGGGAACAATGAGCTATTCAGCTCCAGCTTATCGAGTCTGCGGCGCTGGGCTGGAGAAGGGCAACCTTGCTCATCTTTCAAAAACACACCACGCAGTACTTTGCCACAAAATAAAATCAAGAATGCAGGAATTTCCTGAGGCTTACTGGGCTTTCTGGGGTATAAAGTGTCTGCTTGTTTTCCCATTGCTTACACAAGATTATTTTTTTTTGGACTTACTGGGAGAACGCACCACGGCAGAGTCAGGGGCTGCGCGTGCTCTAGCCCGCGGGTCACCGTCTTACATGGGACCTTTTCACATCCGCAGACACAACAACCACTTGAATTTTGAATTCAACACTTTTGCATCTTTTAATTTCCCCAGGTTATTAGGTCAACAGCTGCTTTAAACACCAAAAAAGCCTTCCACCTCCCCTCCTTTTCTAAAACTTGCAGACCTTCATGATCCCACCCACCGCAATCACTGAAGACAAGGAACAGCCCCTCAAAGACCGTGCTCCTGCTGCCAGTGCTTCAAGTGCCTGAAGGTGAATGAGCACATTTAATTCAAGGTCAGGGTGCCTGTAGTACAATGAGGATTAAACACCAGGTATTCTCACTCTCACACAAAGCCTTGCCCTCTATTGCTGAAACCTTTCTATTGTATTTCAATCTCACGTAGCTGATGACATAATTAAAACGTCCCTAGTAGCAACAGAAAGTTTTCCATCCCTTTACAACAAATCATTTATTCCCTTCCATCACCCGATCATAGAGTCACCAAGGTCAGAAGGACAAAGTACTGTGCTATACAGTTGCATAATTTTACTTTTACCCTTTCTCCAGCTCCCTTTTCAACATCCCCTGCAGCGCTCAGCAGGCGTGTCTAGTTTTTAATCAATTTAAAGGATAAGGAAGGACCTTCTGTCTTCTGGATTTTAGTCACATTTGTCATTCTCAACATTTGTAACCTATTTGCCTTTTTTTTTTTTTTTTTCCTTTTTGACCTTTGAATATTATAAAGTATTGATAGGCACAAGTGATACCACTGCATTGTCCTGAAGGTAACTGTCCCTGAATAAAAAGCTGGGTTTTAAGTGATGGTGCCTCTAATACTTCCATGGAAAGGTCATCACCAGTAGTTTCCATCATAAGCAAGTTAAGAGACATGGTACGCTTTAAGCTCCCACCATACCGGGTCATATCCTTAAAAAAATCTGATTGAGCTTGATGGATTGATTGGTCCTGCTCAAAACCACCCATTTATCTAAACTAGGCAAGTGAATAGATGGCTAATTACGTAACAAACCCGAAGCCCCAAGACACTGCAAGCCTACAATCTCGGGAAGGAGCCAGTAGACAAAATTAACAGTAGGTTATCCTCATTTTAAGACCTGATCCATTCTTTTACACTTGAGCAGAATTCCTACCACTGTAGGAACGGTGGTGCAATTATGGACCTCGCCTGAACTTTGGGGGCTTCTCCAACTACACCAAATGCCAGAGAGTTTCTGCTGAGCTCCTGGCAAGAATCTGTAACACTGCTGTTAACACAATTACACCCAGAGCAGGCAGATCTAAACTGGAACTACACCGTGCTCTTCTACAGCATGCAGTGTCCAGCTTCTGCAAACATCTTACCCAAATTACGTTTTTAGGCTTAAGAATTCTATAAACTGAAGTTGGAAGTACAGAAACAAATTTCTGTAGCAACTCGTTCCTTCTTCAGTAGGTCATGACCAGAGCTAGGACAGCTCAGACCCAGGAGACCTCCTTGCCCAGTCATCTTGAGCAATGCTCCTGCTCCAAGTATCATCATGTCCCAAGGCAGGGCTTCAGCTCTTCCCAGTGATAAGCTTTATCTGCTCTAACTGGAGAGCAGCAGTGACTCAGCCTGCACAGCACAGAGTACCAGGGAAGGCACGAGCAGCCTGAGCTCCTCTTCTGTATCAAGCTACATCTCCCTGTAGCTGCACTGTAGCTTTCTCAAGATGTTCCCAGCCCTGTCCCAAATGTCAGGCTGTACAAAAAGATGACAAGCTTGGGAAAGGAGTGGGATGACAACAAAACAGAACCACCAACCCCCAGCTCCCGCCCAGATTACACAGCAACCCTCTCACCCACACAGATCCCTTCAAGGGGCAGAGCTGAACTCCAAAACCATCCCTGCTCTCACCTGGACTTGGTGGTGCCCCGTGGCTGCTCTGCAAGGAGTGGTCCCTCCCAGGGCAATGCCACACGGGCAGGAGACGGCAGAACCAAAGCAAAACAGAACCCAGAAAAGGTTCTTTCCCACAAAGGGGAAGACAGAAGGCAACAGATGCAAAACCTTCTCCTGTAGCTTAGTTACCCCTGACTTTTCAGGACCCCCACCCTGCACGTAAGCAGCAGTTCCGCAGAAGGACTGGAAGACACCAAGCATTAAACTGCACGCGCAGCTCTGACACAATCTTATCTTTCAGGCCACCTGGCAGCGTACGAAAGACAAAGCAGCACAAAATGAAGAAAAAAAATTAAGAAAATGAAGAAAAATCTCCACTTTGTACAGGAGACCGGAGCAGTGATTTTAGATCTTGCTCCTTGTCTGTGATGAGTTTCTTCAACCCTCATCTCCTGGAAGCTGCCACACACTCGGGTGCTGAAGAGCAGAGCGAGACAATGGCAGCACAGGCATCCACCTGCCTCCCTTCCTAAACCCCGTGGAAGTTTAGGTGAAAATGGCTGTTTAGTTTGAAGTTAACACTCCGATTCTGTTGCAAAAAATTAAAACCAGCCAACACTACAGCTTCCAGTGAAAGTTAAAAACCATTTAAACATATCAATCAGCCTTAGAGAATGCTCTAGGATGACGTATTTTGACGTATTCCCAGCACATTACTAATTGCTAAGAATTGTTCACATCTCCCCTACCATCATATAGAAGAAAAGCTGTGCTCCACAGAAGAAAGACTTTGTAGCTTTGTGAAAACAGCCTCACTATTTCTTTTTTTAGTACATGATTACAAACAGGGCTGCGACAACAGCCCAACAACCCCGACTCTGGCTGGGAGGTTTAATGACTTAGAAAAGCCTTTCTACAAGTAACAGCAAGAATAGCACGGAACAAACTCTGTTCCCAGCCCAAAGCTGTTGATCATCACAGCCTTAAAAATCTCACTGGTAATCTAAAAAGCAGGCTTTGAAGTGAAAATTATATAAGAGGAGGAAATACAGCCTTTTGTTTAAGACCAGAGCCAGGAGGGAGAGTCGGGTTCAGGTTCATAATCCCGTCAGAAACTACACACCCTGGAAAAGGTAAATTTTCCTTTAAAAACCAGGATATTTCTTACCTGAGAAACATTAGTGTTGGGCAATACACACTGACAAGAATCCCTTCTTACCTATATAAACAGTATCGTTGGCATTAGTAGCTGAAATGCTTTCTAATAGAGATTGATAAAATTATTTTGAGGTGTAAAACGAGTGCACCCATTTTTGCATCAGCGTGGCGAAAGAGGAGGACGCGAGACACACTTAAAGGCCAAATTTACGGCTAGTCTCAGTGAAGTACTGAGGACACCCATCTTTTATTTTCATATCTACATCATAATAGATTTGCATCACTAATTACTCGGGTCTACCAGCTTTTCTAGGCTCCACAGAAGCATCACTTCAAGGAGCGAGGCAGCCGCGGCGTTCTGCCTGCACTGCGGCCACCTAACGCCTCCAGCACAACGGAGAGCTCGGAAAGGTTGGAACTTTAAGCACCTTTCAACCAGAAGGGCACTGGACGCAACAAGGCTGGGCACTGGCTTTCCACGCCCACACTCATCTGCGATTCACCGGCTGCAAACTGATGCAGGGCTTCAGATCTGCAAAGCTTTTAAGCTCAAAACGCTGCAATTCAAGATGTTGATAAAGTTGCCAAGGCATTTAATCCATGTAGAATTCCAGTTAAATATTTAGATTTTATTATTATTTCTTAATCTGTTGAAATAGCCATGGAAGTCTCCTTCACTGTTATCAAAACACAGTCCCCACTGTTGACTTTTCAGGGAGGATGTTTAAAACCAGAATCCAGATTAAATTGCCCCGTGCGGGGATTCGCTGCCGTAACTCCGACAGCGGAACGTGGGTAACTCCTCCTGTGCGCAGGGGCAAAGTCCTCATCTTTGTAACTAACCCACGGGGCACATAAAAACCCTGATCAAGGTCTCGTGTCCAAGCAGAGCAGGCAGTGTTATATTTTTAGGTTCTACAACTTGTTTATTCAAAACGAATAAAAGTTTATCAATACATTTCAGATAAACCAAACTCCCAAACTCCCACACAAGTGGCGTGAGCTCAACTGCTTCTGGCTACAGGAAATTTCACAGCTATTTTAGGATTGTCTGTACTCAGTTAAAGGTTTCCCCCAGATGACACCAAGCCAAAAAAAACCTCAGACAAACCTTTGCTTACACATTTTGAAGGCTGGATAGAATCCTCAGGGTGAGCAGTAAAACTACATTTTATCACTGGTTTGCAGCACTGATTTCTAGAATATACAATTTAAAAGTCATTTTGTCACATGGACAATTAGCAAAATCAAAAGCAACAGACAAACACACCCCCCCCAGTTTGTATTTTCAGTACTCAGAAAATAGCTTGAGCTGATGAGCTCTTCGTAGCCTCCAGTAACGAGCATCCCAAGCACCCGTCTGCTCTGGGAGGCAGAAGTCACTTTGGGCGCATTAAGCAACCTGAAGTAGTATGTTCTCCAAACAACTTTCTAGTAGTTATTTGAATGGCTTCCTCTCATGCAGGGTGACAAAGCCAACGCTGCCTAGATGGCCAAAAAAAAAATCTAGTAAACACAAGGGCTTTTTCCTGCTTTAAATGCCTTTTTTGCTTCTGGCCCAGAGCAAACCAGGTCTCCTGAAGCACCAGACTCTCGGGTATTTTTCACTACACTCTCCCACTGACCACTCAAACCTTTCTCCCAGAAAGAGGAGATTCTTTGCTCACACCCTGCTGTGTTCATTACAAAAAAGCTGGTGAGCAGTGCAAAGAGCCTGGACCTGAGCTCCCAGTTCTACAAAGTCAACAACAGGGAATAAAAGCGCTAAGGAATAAAGCTGAACACGTGCTGGACACATTTTCAATCAAGTTACTCATGATTTCTCATGAAACCAAGGCCGGCTACCAATAAAATATAAGTTTCTGAATCCTTTTTGGGAGAGAGGATGGGAGTGGGGATTTCCACTGGGTACTGCACAAAGCTCTGAGGAAGAGAGGTTTAACTCCTGCTCCCCCCTGGCCCTGGGACCACTCCATCCTCCCTGACCCCCTCCGTTTCCAACCCTTGCTGTGCTGTCCCGCACACTGCTGACTCCTCTGCTCAACATTTTAAACACCATGAAAAAGTTACAAAGGAACGAAATGTCCAGTCTGGGGAAGGCTCAGGAGCAGCAATCGTTCCTGGGCTTCCCTCGGAAGCATCGGAGTGAGAGAATTCATCAGACTGACCGAAAAGTGTGGGAATTGTCCAGAAACACCCTGCAGAAACCACGGCAATTCATTTGCAAGCAATGAGCCACCTGGGTGTGGAGAGAGGGAGGGGAGCCAGGGACTCACAGCTTCTTCATTTCAAAACAGGAGGAGATTTGAATGAAGAATGCTGTACTGCAGAGTTTCACGCTGCACAAAGGAAGATAAATTCCTCTCTGAAGGGTGAGGCTGGCACCTGCTTTCAACAGAAAAGTCTTTTTATTCTAGAATGGAAATCCATCAGGAAGAGACAGCAGAACAGGTCTGAGAGACAAAAGCAGAGTCAGGATGCTGCTGACCTGGCTGAGCTCTGCCAGCAGGACAAGGGCAGCTGGGACACCTCTCTGCTCCAGACCAGCTTAATTCATTTCTTGATGCCATCATGAGCGTGCTCCACAGAAAGCAGTTTGGAAACCACTACTTTACTGGAAAAGGACAGAAAAATACACAGAAAAGAACCAAGCAGCTAGAGCTATGTCCTGAATTCACCAGGAAGCAGGAGCTGGAGGATCAGTCTGTATTTCAGCACCCTGCAGCTTGCCAGTACTTTGATGCATTACCCAAAACACACCAAAAAAACCCCAATAAACTGGAAAAGGGGATTGTAAAACGTGGAATTATCAGCGTTATCTCTGGATTTCATTCAGATGCAACAAAAGAAAAGTGGGCTGGTTACCTCTGCTGTGCTCAGGTGCTGGAGAACGGCCCCTGGTCTGTGTCATGAGCTATGCGAGTTCTAAGAGAGGTTTTCTGTCCCCAGCTCCTTCAGCTCAAGGCTTCACAGGCAGCATGAGGTCCCTACAGTGCTAGTGCCTCTTCCCACTGGCTAAGTAGGACAACTCGTCCATTCCGAACACTCCTACTCCTCTAACAAATCATTAAGCCTGTGCCTCACTTTCTCCCCATACAAGGCTACACAGGACACCCAACACGAGAGCTCCGGGAGCATTTAAGACAACTCGAGCCTAAACAACAGCCAGCAGCTGCACTCACCTTCCCCTCCTGCTCCCCAAAACCCAGCCCTCGAGTGACAAGGGGCAGGACTTTTCTCAAGAGCTCAGAAACATCTGGGTGTCACTGAAATATTCTCTTTCACTCTACTTTTTTTATCCACATGTATCAGTACCCAAATTCAGAATGGTGGATTTTAAGGTTAGAAGAGAGACAACTTTTTTTCCTCCCCCTTTCTTTTTATGAGTTTTTAAAACCAATTTCTCCCAGGCACTGTGTCCCGTGGATCCTTGTGCTTTCATGGCCCGTTTTAGAAGCAGTTCCTCTCTACACCCCACACAGGGCCACCATTCCTCCTCCTGAAGACCTCTCCCAACACCAAGAGCCGTTCAACATCCACAGCTCCAGCCCAGGGCTTTACATACAGCTTGTTTCTGCCTGAGCCTTGAGATTTCCTCTGCTGGTGGCGATTCAAACAGAAGTGAAGCAGCCGCTTCCTTCGCCATCCAATTTTATTTTTTTTTCTTGAAGCGTTTCATCTGCATTATGTCAAATATTGTGAGGGGTTTATTTTAATAGTGGAACAGTACTAAACTGAATTGAATTATTCATCAGGAACGTGTAAGGCGATCATTATTTCTGGCGTTTGCCATATGTTCTCACTGCTTCAATTCACTTCAGGAATCCCAAATTAAACTCACTGCACGCTCTACATCACTAGACGACCACATTCGTACGTGTGTGCTCACAGAAACATCCATAGGTGAGAAAGCAGCATCTGTACACACACAGACGTGTGAAATCCTCTGTAGTGCTCATTTTCTCCTCAGGAAAACAGTCCAGGGATGGACTAAATTTCCCAGACCCGATCCCCAGGCGCCTTTGGTCCTACTGCAAAAGCTTAGTTAATCTGACGTCTTAATTTTGCATTTCTCTATCTGTCAAGGGTGCTCCAAAGGTTAAGTAAAGTTTGGAAGTGCTGAAAGACACTGGGATGCAAGAAGCCAGCAGCAGTAACGTGAAAAATGATTACTTCTTCCCAATTCTTAAGACCTGGTATTTACACTCTTACACACACAGTAACAGCCAGGGTATTTTCCAAAACACAAGTAGCAATTAACGACTTATATGTTTGAGTATCTTTGGCGAAAGGAAAATCCTTTGGTGAATTATGTCAGATGTTTAGAAATACAAACAGAATGATTAATGCTGGTGTCTAATTTAATTTCACCTCAGGATTTCTTCTCCTCCCTCTCCTCTTCGGGAACGCAGACATTAACATGCATAAATGATCAAGAAATAAATGAAGAGGAACAAAAAGGGACATGTAAACACTTCTTGAGTGCAGCAGAGTCAAGCCAATTCCACAATCACTTCCAGCAGACTGCCAGCTTTCCCTACCTGCCGAGGACAGCTGGGGAAGGCAGATAAATACAAGGTTGTTTTTTTTAACAGCATCAACCATTTTCATCCTTGATTTGTGTTTACATTGACATCTTAAAGAAACAACACC
>JANHGN010019086.1:6838-25353 GCA_024605025.1 Megaceryle maxima | reverse complement strand
AGGTTGTTTTTTTTAACAGCATCAACCATTTTCATCCTTGATTTGTGTTTACATTGACATCTTAAAGAAACAACACCAATTGACCTGGAATATTTCTTAAAGGTACCAAAAAAAAAAAAAAAGGCAAAGAGGATGAGGCTTCATTTTAAAATTCAGTAACTATCTAAAGGGTAACCTCAAGTTAGCACCACTGTTCCAGAGCCATCCCAATGCTGCCACGGAAAGAAAGCATTGCTCCTTGATACCACCAACACGTTCCCCTCCCAATCCTCAATCTCATGGAGATAAACCACCCTCTGGAGCTGCTGCAGCCCGAAAGCGAACGTGGGACCCGAGGCCCACGGGCCTCTCAGCTCCCGCAGCCCAGGGAACAGGGAGCCACGAGGAGGGACGTGCCCCTGGCTGCCCACGGCAGCTCCGCGGGGATGGACCCACCTGGCCGGGCACGAATCACCCAGCGAGCGCCCGTGCCGGCTGCAGGCCAGCAGCCCGGAGACCTGGACAGGTGGACCATGAAGGATCTCTGCAGCCCTCTCCTCCCGATGCGGCCGTTTCCCTCCCCGCCGGAACACCGGGCAAGGCGCTCAGTCCATCGAGGAAGACGACTGCCCAAAGAAGTCAACAAGGTGAGTCAAATATATCTCAGCAGCCCGATGGAGTCGTCACTGCCTCCCAGTCTGTCCCGGCGCAGACACTACCGCCCGTGTTTCTGGGAGGTTTTGAGAACTATTAATTAACCATAAACATTCCAGGAGAGGTGAATAATAAACATCATTACAGACATTTCACAGATGACTTCAACAGGATCAAAAAGGTCCTAGTTATTTGCCCGCGGTACCAGTGGACACTGATGACAGAGCCGGTTTCCACCAGAGCAGCCTCTTATTTTCCCCACTGTAATAACCAACACCCGCCATTAAACCAAAACCATTACATAAAATCAAAGTAATGCCTCTCTAAACTGGCAAGAGAGCTTATGATAAATCAGTCTTAACCACTTACATAAGCAATCAAATTGGAGCATTGTTTTTAATTCCTATATAGCACACCTAAAAACCAGCAGATACAAGCCCAATTTAAAAAAGTTTAATGTTAAAAACTCTCGCTGCAGTTTCCCTGTTGCTGCCTGGCTCAGCCTCTGGTCGTATTCGTAAGGAGTTTACACCAGGAATACTCAATGAAAGCAAAGGTCTCCCAAGCAGGCTCTTCCTATACAATGACAGGAACCAGAGAACTCATTCCTTTGGAGTTATAAATATTCAGGTCGGTAAGTGGAGGGCTGCTGTCTTTAAAGGAACCTACAGTTTACTCCCTAGCAGCTCTTGTAAAGAGGGAAATTAATATCTGACAGGTCCTGCAAAGCTCAAATTATGTGAATCATCATTTTTCTATCAGTTCATTGTCAGCTACAGCAACACCCATTCATCAGCGCAGCTTAGACCAGATCAGGAACAAGAGGATGCTTATTTTTCATGTGTCTTTGTCAGAAAACTGACATTAAACTGCAGGTCCTCCTTTTGACGCGCACACACACTCACACGCACGCTTCATCGTGTAGAAATCATGCAGATGGCTCCAACTTTTACAACAAAAAAAAGCAGTTCGAGGGAGGTTCTCCTCTCCCTCTGCTCTGCACTGGTGAGACCACAGCTGGAGTGTTGTGTCCAGTTCAGGGCTCCCCAGTTAGAGAGGGACAGGGAAATACTGGAGAGAGTCCAACACAAAGCTACCAAGATGATGCAGGGACTGGAGCATCTCTCTGGTGAGGAAAGGCTGAGAGCCCTGGGCATCTTTAGCCTGGAGAAGCCTGAGAGGGGATGGTTACAAATATCTGAGCGGTGGGTGTCAGGGAGAAGAGGTCAGTCTCTTGTCAGCGGTGCCCTGGGATAGGACAAGAGGCAATGGGCACAAGCTGAAACATGGGAAGTTCCACCTCAACATGAGGAGAAACTTCCCTGTGAGAGTGACAGAGCCTGGAACAGGCTGCCCAGAGAGGCTGTGGAGTCTCCTGCTCTGGAGACTTTCCAGCCTCACCTGGCTCTGTTCCTGTGTGGGCTGCCCTGGGTGACCCTGCTCTGGCAGGGGGGTTGGACTCAATGATCTCCAGAGGTCCCTTCCAACCCCTGCCATTCTAGGATTCCATAAAAATACTCAAAATTTCAGTAAAGAAAAACATACCACATACACTGTTCGGAAGGTACAGGAGGTTCTACCCTGGTTTTGCACAGTAGGTAGATTCTGCAATAAATAAGTTAAATCCTCCCTGCTCCCCTCTAGTCCCCTTGGGAAACACACCTACCACCCAGAAAAAGCTTCTTCCAAAGAAACACAGACACAACCCACCCCACAAACTGCAGCTGTTCATTAAGATGATCATGTAGAAATATGATTAATAGCCAAAAGGAGGAGGAAAACAAAACAAAACAAAACAAACTTTTAATCAGCTGAAGCCAGAGTATGAGACACAAAACCAGGTTCCAGTCGGGATGCTCAGTACCCCTTAGACAACAGAATCAAAACATTTTCTGAAAGCAAGCACCCCGCACAGTGTGTGCACTGAAAAGCAGAATGTTGCTCAGGGTGATTTCCTTCCACTTCTGAGAAGTCAAAAGGAGCCTTTTTATCAAACAGAGGGAAGCAGGGACAGAAGGAAGGAAATAAACCTGCTCTTCCAGAGTGTTTGAAAGACTGAGCAAAAGGAGAGAAAATGCACTTGATAGAAATACCTGAATAAAGCTGCTCAAGTGAAAGCTCTGCAGGAACTGATGTTTCCAGAGAGATTCAACCCCTGGATATCAAAAATTATCACTATTAAAAAAACCCCATTAGGAGAAGTCCTTCCACACCTTTCAACATCAGAAAGCTCTGCCCTCGAAGCAGAAACCAGAGCAAACCTGAGAACCACACACATTTCCCAAAAGCAGGAATGAAAAGGCCTTTTGGGCAGAAGTGGGTGAGAAATGGGTGTCTTTGGTACCTCACCAGTTTATCTTCAGAGGCTTGAACAGATCTGCACTACAACTCTTTTTTTTCTTCTATTCTGGACGGGATGCCCAAAAGACACTACTGAGTTGAGTCATTTTTTATTTTCTCTTGCAGACCGATGCTGGTCATCCCACGTCTCCTCCACACAGCCTGAGCTCTACCCAAGCCCTGATCAGCAACTCACTTCATTTTTCATTTGCTTAATGTGACTCCAAGAAAGCGATTCAGTTCTAGAAAACATCACCAAAAAAAACCCAACCAACCAACCACAACACCCCAAACAAACCCAACCAAAATTACACTAAGATTTATTAAAGCCATTTGGCCAGGAGGAAACCAAAGCACAGGTAACCCCCGTTCACTGCTGCAATTCAGATACTGGGTGTGACTTATTTACCCTCGGTGTTTGAGGCTCCAGCCATCTGCCAAAGGAGCCCCTGACCAGCACTGTCCGGTACCAGCCAAAGTCAACACGGCAGCCGGGAGCGAAGGGTTCGGCTGCGGCTCTTCCGCCAGCCTTGCTAGGAGGAATGTTTATGTTGGTTCATTTACCAGTGACTTCAAACAACACGCCCAAATAAACCAACCAAACAGAAATCCTAGAAATAGACAGGAGGCTTCTGAGTGCCAACTATTTTATGGGCCAGTCGTCCTCAGTGTCAGCGTGAATTCAGGTTCCTTCAAGACATCTCTCCATCCTCCCTTTGAGAGAAGCACTTTGGAGAGAGGGAACGTCCTCCAGTGGCATGCTGGTTTATCCAGAGATCTTATTCCAGCCCAGGAATATCCAGGCTTCTTGGAGTCATTAAAATGGCAAAGAAGGTGGAACATTTTGTTTGGGTCTGGGGGAGTTGTTCTGGGGTTTTTCTGGAAATATATATACTTAACAAAAGCCTGCATCAGGAAGGGCTATGGATAATACTGTCCTAACAACAGAGAGCGAGAAAATAAACAGTGTAGTCAAATCTCCATTGATAAAGTTACACGTGTAACTTCCAATAGAACTCACTTAAGTTTGATTTACATGCTGACAGCACCTCGGATAATTTATGAAATCCAGTTATTGGCATCCTTGAATTATGACATCAATACAAGACATTTCAGTCCCTTTTACTGCTCGTTATGTGTATAAATCATTAATGCCACGAAGCCGTGACTGACATCTGTAAATTCTCACAGTGGTGGACCATTATTATCAAGACACATTCCTGCAAAGAGCCAGGACAGATGGATTTGTTATCACCATTTAAAATCCAACACTTTCACAGGAACATGAGAGTAACTTGCAGTGGGACGCGAGCAGTGAAAGCTTCAGATGCTCTGGTCCTATTTTCGTTTTCTAGAGGATGAATGGTAGCTTCCCATTAAGAGGGGAGATCTGGGCTTTGACTGCCCTAAAGCCATCAGCTATCAGAACAGAACCAGTAACCTTATCAAAACAAGGCACCATGCCTTACGGGCTGACTCACACCGAGCCCATCTGGACAAAACATTCAGACGAGCTTTAAAAAACCCCAACATCTTGAAACAAATTGCCAGACGGGATTACACAAAATGATGTGTCGAACGTGCTGGAGACGGCCAGAAAATCTTTGAAAGCAGACAGAGGGTAGGAAACGTGAATCCTTTTGGGATCCACACACAACTTATCTCTTTACATTGCAGCTTTTTCAGACATAAAACTTGAGAGCAGGTAACGCACTGGGGGTTACAGAAGCCCTCGGTCCTACAGTGTTTTAAGAGTCATTAAAGAATCAGGTCACCGTTTGCAATAATTAGGCCCCATCCCCCCTGAGTCGTTGCTGAGTAGAAGCAATTCTGGAGCCACCAGCCCACCTTCATCAGCTGCTTGTCTAAGTTCCACCAGCTAATGACGTGCCACCGTTTCTTCTTATCAGCCAGAAAGAAAAACACTCAGACCCTGGGTGGTTTTGCTCATTTCTACCTCAATGTCCCCTGCCAGCAATGGCTCCAACTACCAAATAAAACCCCAAACCTTAGCCCTGACCATCCAGGGGAGATTTTATCCTTTATCTGCCAAAGCAGATACCAACAAACCACTGAGTATACTTTATCTGACATTTGCCTTTCCCAGTAACGAGTCCATACGTCATTTGCCAAAGGACATACAGATGAACTTTCCACTACTCCCCCTGACAGCTTAATTAATGTCTCAAATATGGAGCACGCCACGACAACCTCACATTTGTTTCCCCAATTCATTTTTATGACATGCCAACATCTGCAGAGGATGCTGTAATTAAAAAGGAATAAAATTATGTTTAAAAAAAACCCAAAACAAAACCAAAACAAACAAAACCTGGATGCTATCTGCTTATTTGCCTGCAGAAAATGGATCCCATAGCACGTGAGCAAGTACAGATGCTCTTCAATCAGTCAACAGTCTTTGAAGTCCTAAATTACACGTTACTGCCATTCCAAAAAAATAAAATTTGTGAAAAGCAAAGTTTTGTTTTTAAGTATTTAATTGTTTTAAGAACCCTGGGGTTTTTTTGTTTTATAAACTCCATCAGTTTGTTGGTAAGTTACTTTTAGGAGGAACTCGGGGAAGGCAAAAGAATGCCACGTAGAAGAAAACCAAAAGAGAAAACAGAAAAAGGATAAATTGAAGTGTATTTTCAGACACCCAGTGTAATTTCAAAAGAAAAAAAAAAAAAAAGGGCACTAAGAATTGCAGCAAAAGGCCAGTAGTGATGCTGTGGTATCGTTGCAAAGGAAGTGGGAACACAAACCTTGAGTGCTGTGTGTGCACCAGCGCAGGAACAGCCTGTTTCCCTGCAGGGCAGGCACCCACCCCTGCCCTCTCCCTTATTTACAGAGCTCAGTAACCAAGACTCCCACCCCTAACCTTCCATTCCCCCTTGTTCTTCCTTCTGTGCCTGCAGACGGGGCAGACTGAAAAGTACTGTAAGAAAATCCCCTGCATTTAGCCGCACTGGGTTCAGCAGAGCTGCTGACGTTACATTTGGCTGTCCCACGGCATGGCTGGGAGCTCGCTCTGGGTTGGACTGGGAATACCACCACGCTAATGAGATAAGCATAAGGCAGCAATGGCTGCAGCACTCCTACTTACAAGCAACCCACACTCCAAGCCAGCAGCGCAAAACCTCCTCGAGAACAGGATGTCCAGCTTTTAAT
The DNA here is from genome assembly GCA_024605025.1 of Megaceryle maxima. NCBI lineage: Eukaryota > Metazoa > Chordata > Aves > Coraciiformes > Cerylidae > Megaceryle > Megaceryle maxima. The sequence continues at coordinate 19,209 of JANHGN010019086.1, read as the reverse complement.
CTCCTTCTAAAGTATAGCTAAGAACCCACTGCATGGGAAGGAAGTCAGGCCAATCAATCTGAAGACATTCCAGCTTCCCACCTCAGCCCGGCTTGGAAAGCTTCATTTCCAGCCCCAGTGACACTCGGCAGCACTCCTGTGCATCCTCCTGGACAGTGTACAGAAGGCCTGGACCGAAACGAACAGCTCCTCAGTTGGAGCTTACATTGGCAACATGCTCAGCAATGCAAATTCTCTTCCTCAAACTCTAGAGCCTGCAGAGGAAGAAGTCAACATGCTTGGTGACAGCAGCTGCTTCCCCGACGACCGAGACCCACAGCAGCCCCTGGAAGCAGAAGCACAGAGCAGCTTGCTTACAGAAAGCCCTGCATTTAAAAATGAAATTGTAAGAGAAACCACTTCTTAGACGATCATCCTCCAAGAGGAGAATTTCAAAGCAAACCCCCAGATCGCTCTAAACAATGTCAGGGTTTAGTCCCATCACTTCTCTGCTCAATAATTCTTCTTCCAGTTCAGTTCAAAACTGGTATTTCGGGGCAATCGAAAGGCTGCCTGACGGATCCGCTCTCCCGATCACCACACACTCCACCCTAATTGTTGATTCCTCTTGCAACATACACAACTATCTACACTTCCAAGTTTAATATTAGTTTGTACTTTCCTTGATTTCACAATACGCTCAAAATAGAATGAACAGAAAATTCTTTCCTCACGAGGTTTCAGTTCCCTCTTTTTGAAAACTGCATCAACGACTCAGGACAAGACTGTTCCTTGTCCAACACCTTCGGATCTCCACCAGCAGACACTTGCCAATGACTACTCGGGGCTCAACTTACTATTTTTGAAAGTCCAAGATCAATTAACCACACAAAACCGCAGACCGAAACAGAAGAAAACAGGACACAGTGCTGATGGAGATCCAGACCAAGATTTCACTCTGTAAACAAGACAGCCAGGTAAATAGCTATTAAAATTATATTCCAATAATGAAAGGATATTCGGTGCTGTGAGGCAGTGGGGTTGTTTCTTAGGTGCCAGATAGGGCCTTTCAGCAGACCCAAAACATCCAGAGGGTTTGCACGGGAAGAAGTTCAACTCTACAGCATCGTACGTGGAAAACACCTTTATCTAACTGCAAAACTGGTAATCTGTCTGTTAGGGCTTCCTCTGAATGTCAGAGAAAGCGATGCTCAATTTGTGTAGCTGCTGCTTTTATCCTCTAAAGCTTTGGGAGGTAGAGAGGAAAAGGGACCAGCAGATCCGAGTTGAAAAAAGACACTTCACACAGCATGTTGTGACAAATACAATGCAGCTGTCCACCTACAGCTTCAAATAAGGTTTTATTTTGCAATATTCAAGCACTCTCTCTTTCCCCGAGCCATGCAGATGTCAGAATCTGCATGTCCTTGAAATTCAGGCTGTCTTACACGGACACATCTGTGGGTGGACTATTTGTGGAGATCCATAACACAAGCTGTGCCAGAGATTACAAAGGAGCAGCCTCCTTTTTTGCAAAGGAGTTACACTTCTTTTGCAAAGTAGTAAAAAAAATATCTGTTCCTTAAAAGTTAAGGTTTTGCTAGTCCTACACGGTGATGGATTGAGTCAGCAAAAAGCCAAGAAATCCCGTTCATTTCCGATATCAGCCAAGGTCAAGATGATCCACTCAGCTACATCAGCTTCCCCCAGAGCCCTGGGAGTTTTGAGCTTTTGAGTAACACATACACAGATCACCACCTTTCTTTTGCATGCGTAAACCTCCTTTTGAGAGCAGAAACATTAATAGAAAGGTAGCAAGACAGACATATTTTGAACTTACACTTGACTCAGCTCTGCAAAACCTGTCGCCTTCCAGGCCCTCGCCGTGCAAAGCGCGTACAGCCCACTGCATGGTCTTAAACCTTAACCCGGGCAAGCAGAGTTTGTAAGTCAGCTTTGAAAGCAGTCACTTAGGAGCCATCTTCCTTCAGAACCTCCACTGTCCCCAGCAAAGCCAAACAGCAAGCGGCCTCCAAAGAGGAGTGCAAGAGGAGACCTGGAGAGACCTCTGGCCCTCCGAATTAAAAACATCGCTGGCACACAATGGCCCAAACGTGAGGCAGCGTCTAGGGCTTCTCATTCCGGCTATTGTCAGCTAATAATAGCCCCGGAGAGCCCCGCAAGCCAGCGCTGGCCGCATTGTGTGCTCTGACCATCCACCTTCCCCCCGGAGAGCTATTTAAAGTATAGAACAAATTTCTCTTTGAATGTCAGCTCTGTTTGGGAAGTCGGAGCTACCGCGGTCTTTTGAGATTGCTGCTGTTTCTAAACTCTACCCACTGACTGAGTAGCACAGAGCGGAGCTCGTGTTTGAAAACAATAGCAAAGGAAATAACTTGCTCAGAGAAACACACCAGTGCGAGTCTGGAAAGTCACACACGGCGACACAGGTATCCCAAAGCCAGCACCTTCCCAGCAGCAGCCGCCTGCTCCTGGCTCCAGGCCACCGCGCGTTCAGCCCGGTTAAGGTTTCAAAGGGTATCCATGGTACAGAGGCACGGAGACTACAGGAGAGCTACAGCACAGGGAATTGTCCTCAAAGGGTAAATACATCCCAATTACAACCCCTGCCTCCTCCTATGCTTGAGATAAATCAGCAGTTTGGCGATTTTCCATTGAAGAAGAGGTTTGTTCAAGTGCTAAAATCCCACTATGCCCTCTGATCCAGCTCGGTTCCTGTACTGCTGGAGATGACAGGTAAGAAGTAAATCGGGCAAAATCACACTGCGAGTCAGGCACAGAAGCTGAAGTCAGAAGCCACGTGCTGTGACTCTGCAGTCCAAGAGCAAAACAACTCCAGCTAACCTCCATCATTTGTGAGGAAGTCAGAACACAGCAAAACCAGTAGGCACATACTGGGAACGAATGCCATTGCCTAGGGATACTGCACACATCTCAGCATGACTTCATCATTATTTATGAAGTGATACCCCGACCACAAAACAAAGCAATGTACTTGGGCTCTTTCAGTAAACACTAGGGTTTTTTTGATTCATAATGGACACAGAACTATCACCCTTAAAAAAAACTCAACACATTACTTCAGCCCCAGGAGCCCCATCACAACCTCAGTGCTCACAAGACATCTGCAAAAACCCAAGGCAGAATTTCTTCTTCTGTCTGCAGCCACCCAGAGCCAAAAGCTCCTCCCAGCTCCAATCTGGGTCCAGAGGAGCAGAAAAGTGATTCATCCTCCTACTCTCCATCCAGCTCCCACTGCTCCGCCGGAGCTGCCAGGAGGAGCTGGAGCCCAGCACCTTCGGCAGCGTGGTGAATCCATCACCGAGACGGAGTCACTCCCAGCTCTTCCGACAGCATGAACATTTGGTGACATTTCAGTTGCTACAAACAAGGAATGAATTTGAACTGGGACCTAAAAAAGATGTAGGTTGAGTCACATCCACGCTGACTTCTCACTCATTAAACTAGATTTTGCTTATTCCCAATTTGCAGCTTGCTAGGTATGAACAGTATATTAAAAAAAACCATAATTAAGAAACTTAATTGCTTTTTTTGCTTTTAGCAAGCAAAGAAAAAAAGCCAGCCCCCAAAAGTGAACACACTGAAGCCCAGCTCTCTTCCACTTACTGTGTTCACTGGACTTCTCACTTCATCTAGAACAACCCTGCCAACGGGAGAAAACTGAAACTAACCTCAAGCCAAATCCAAATGACAACAATTAAGCCATTAACAAGTTGCTTGGGTTGTTAACCCCTGAGCCTGTAGCTTTCGATGGCATTTTTAAACCTTCCTAGGGAGGACCCACCACTCACTGTTAGAACTCTCCCAAGGCCCGAGTGGATGGTTACACAACTGATGCACCAAAACATGAAAAGCTGCATCTAGCTGAGCAAAGGAACTAAAATTCACCCCCAAGAAAAACCCCCGCACCAGAAAGTTAACAGTAGGTGTATAAAAAGATTAACTTAGGCAATGAAAGAAACACAGCCTGCACTATTAGTTTATTTAGACTAACCACATTATTACCGATGGCAAATTGGTTAATAACAGACATACCCACTGCCACCACTACGCAGAGAAACATCCATTCTGTAAAACACACTAGAATGAACGCTCTAACCTCAAACCAAGCTAGGGCACGTAGAAAATGAAATCACCAAGGAGCCAGGCACTTGCTAAAATGTTAAGTCCACCCTAATTACTGACAAGGCAAAGAGGATTTTTCTTTGCTCCTGACACACTTTTCCTCTTCCTCAAACACATCCGATTGCTTTGTATCTTTTCCCTTGTCTATTCTAGGTCCATTGACAAGGAAAAAAAAAAAAAAAAAAAAAAAAAAAGCATTAACACCTTCATCCGGATTACCAGCATCTGGGAGCACTGAGAAAGCTTCCTTAAAATGCAGCTTTTGAGAGGAGCAGCCTCGGCCGCCGCAGCCTCCCTGACCCTTCTGCTGCTGGACAAAGCGAGCGGGTCAGAAAGCAAGAGGCAATTCCCAGCAGCGTGCCTCAAAACCAAGCAGAGGGGCTCTGCTGTTTGCTCTGGCACAGCCCCACGTCACCACAACACAAAAATACATCCCCTAGGACCAGGCGAGTCCATTCCAAGAAACCAGAGCGCTTCAGACACCAGAGGAGGACAAGGGATCAGCCCCTCAATAGTTTGCTGTGACAAACATTTCCTGCTTGCTCTGCCACCGAGAGAAATATTTAACGTTCACAAACTTCCTCCTGTTTAAACTGAGCATCTTCACAAAGCTCTGAAGTTCAACTTCAGCTGGATCAGCAACGGTCTCCGTAACACGACGTATTGCTCACTGGCATATGAAAGTGTCAACAAAACCCCGGTGTGAGCGGCAGCAAAATAAGCATCTCAATATTCTCATCTGGCCTCTCTTCTTGGCAGCTTAAAGATTTAAAATTTTTGAAGTACAAATTGGATGTCTAGGACTGGCAATCCAGTACCTTTGCCAGGGCTGAAGTTCGCATAAGCCTTTAACTCCAAAAATAAACCTTAAAGAAAACATTCATTCAAGACTCCGTCCCAGTGGAGCAGAAAGAACTTTGGAAGAATCATAAAAAACTGGCACTTAAAAATAGCAAACCTGTTTATTTGTGCTCGGAAATTTCAGGGGAGTGTTTATTTCCTACTTATTACCCAAACCATTGCCCAATGGCAGAAGTCAGGGAGGAACAGAAGAGAGAAAGGAGTCGAATAAGGGGTACCTGGAGACACGTTTCAGCTGACAGCCCAACTCAAGACTGGACAAACTTTGACTCATTCACAGAACTGGTTTTGACTGCTCTTCACAGTAAACTTCCCTGAGCTTTATTTGAGCAGAGAGCTGCATTCCCCAGCTCCCTGCTTCCACTCAGACCAGCGCACACCTCTTGACAGCCACCCCATTCGAAACAATGCTGGGGTTTGTCATTCAGTCACCTCCAAAAAAACCACAAAGAACAACAAAAAATAACTAAAAGTAAACCCACAATGCAATTGCTCCTCTGTCCGAGTCATTTTTCTTACAAAGAGGCACATCCCTTCCAGCCACGGCAGCTGCTTTGCCAGCCATAAAAACCAGTTCAGTGTTCTCTCAGTGTGTTTCAAGATCTGTAACTGAATCCCATAAATCTCACTGGAGACCTTGATTTAGGTCATTTTGAGTAATTCATTACCCTTTAATCTTTTTACCTACTTTCAGTCTGCTCGGAACACAATGCTGTTCCACTGTGAAAGGTCTGCTGAAAGCCTTCATTCAGCAACCCAAGGAACAGAGACTCCTCCAAATGGGTCCCAATTAACAGCACCCATCCCAGGAGGATGTCCCTCCAAGGGGAAAACAGCACCCACAAAGCAATCACGCCAGCAGAAAGACTGACTTGATCATAAGCCACGGAAAGCAATGGAATTTTAAAGAGAAAAGAAAGTAAATTGTTATTATATACATGTTACAAATATACATACAGTTATACCCAGAAATAATTTGCTTTATTTAGCTTCAAAGTAGCTGAGGAATAACAATCTATAATGCTTAAAATGCAGGAAGTTTCAGAATCAGAGAATTCTCCAAAGGACAGCCTTGGCTTTGGGGATTTCTTTTATTTTTTTTAAATATCAAAGATGCAAGAGTCCTCAATTATAAAATATGAGGTATGATGAATGAACTTCCTCCTTTCTGCTGATGGGCAAGGGGTCATCGTGAGACTGAAACATAAGCAGAGTTAAGATGCTAAGTAAAAGAGGACTTCAGAAAGTGATGGAGTAATAAAATACCAACTGTAAGAGATTTACGATACAGCCAAACAGCTCTTCAGCCTATTGAAAGGCACTGTGTTTGGGCTACTTCAAAACAAACTCACCTCTCAAGTAAATAAGCACTTCATACATTGGAAGATGAAAAAATAAAAGAGCTTTCCCCATATCTGATAAAAAACACTGTGTAAAGAAGTAAGAACACCAGTGGCTCTAAAAAGTTAATGCTCAACAGGTTGTAATGTTATTGCCAAAAGTAAAAGCGTGCGTAGTGAGGCTTCGGGGGGGATCTTTGGTTTGTTAACAAAATACCCTGTAAGGGAGGCACACGACCAAAAGCAAAAACAAAACAAACAAAAAAAAGGAGGCAGGGAAATAAAAGGAACGTGTTCATCAGAGAGCCCTTAGTGCAGAGAGCTGATTTTATTCTTACTATCGCTGTCAATGATTCAAAGTAGTTCTGTACACACAGGGTAACTTTCCCACGACAGACAGCCCAAGCCAATCACTTTCCATAAATAAATAAAATTTAAAAAAACAAAAGCAAAAGCTTACTCCTTCCTACAGCTACCGTCAGCTGTCATCCTCTGTACACACCTTTCCACGCGAGGTCTGAAAGCAACCTCCCTCTTGAAAGGAGAGGCAGCAGTCTTTTCGAACTGATAAATGTGTTTAAATAGTCAACATATAAATAAGTTCTTACAGCCAGGACAACAGCAAACCATTCACAAGATCCAGAATCCTTAAGGTAAAGGTAACAGCAAACGAGCAGCACTTTGATCCCAAGCGTGGCAGCTGGCCGTGCTGCTCGGGGTTTGCTGGAGGGTGGGGCATGAATGAGAACTATCTGCATGAAGCCTCATCATAAAACCACTGAAACGATGCAAGTGAGCTGGAAAAGGCAACAGAGTACGGGGAAAATTATAGCTGCTCTTTTGCCTTACAGCCAGTACTTATTATGGGACTTCACAAGTTACAGATGCTGCTTTCTGGAGAAAGCTCCAGCAGCAGAAAACCAACATTACTTGTCCATCCCGTACGTGTCGGTCTGGCCATCACAAGCTCCTTCCCAAAATACGGATGGAGCCTCCCCCCCCCAGACTGAGGCACTGTAACAGTCCTACCACGGGTGCTCCCTAAGCTTGAGCTCTGAATTAAGCAGTAACAGTCCAGCAAATGTATAAACCACAGCAAGAGTGGCCAGCTGCTGGAGTACGTTACCCAGAAAATAAGTTTCAGAAGAAAATAAAAAACCCAAAGCCAAACCAAAACACTTTATCATTCGCTGGCAACAGCTGTCACTGCTTTCAAGACATAAAAGACAACTCAACCTATAGGGATTTTCCAGAGAGGCCAGTGCCAGAATTTGTTTTAAATCTAAAATGAACCTACTACCTGAATATCCAGGGTCATGTTTGGGGTGACCATTTTTAGCCAAGATTTCTGGGGAGAAAGAGTGAAAGGTGGAAATTAATGACTGCAAGGAGCCCTTCACAGCTATCCTCTGTCAAGTTCATTCTGCTGGGGCAAATAATTTGATTTAAAGCCTAAGTAAAGATCCATCCTCGAAGTGTGAAGGCAATGCACGTGGATGTGTTGTATTAGACAACTGGGCTAAATAAAAGGATTTCTCTTACACTTTTGGGTAAAGTAATTTATCATTACTGGGAGAAATTAATCATATAATGGAAGGTAACAACAGCATATGGACTGATAGAAGATCAAACTGACCTCAAGAGAAAATACAGACAATCTGGGTGGGATAAGAGCACATGGAGGGAGAAAAGGCAACTTAGAGATGAGTGGCAGGACTTCACACCACACCAGAAATAATATCAACCCTCAAGGGGTCCAAGAGTTGGCCCCAAGGGGTGCTCAGCCCTAGCTCCGAGTTTATCCTGCAGTCCTGACATTTTTGGTAACAGAGTAAGATCCCTGCTAAGAGACCTTCCACATTTGTGTAGCACAGACAAAACTCTTGACTTGCAAATCGCTGCACTGGAGAAACCAGAGGCCGCCGGTGTCACAGCTCCATTAACCCGACAGAGATGTGAGCACCGAAGCCTCTCCCAGTGGGTGCCGTCTGTTCCCCACTTGCCATTTCTCATTCTTCTATAGCACAACTCCTGGAAGCTCCCAAGAGCCAAAATAAGGAAAAAAAGACCCCAAACCAAACAACCAGAAACAAAACAAAACAAAAAAACCAAACCCAAACCCAACCAAACAGAAACAGGACAAAAAGTATCCCAAGATTTTAGACATTCAGCTCCAGGGGGAAAACCCAAGAGCGCAGTTTCATTCATAGCAAGTTAAGTTTCCATCCAAACATCATTACTGCATCCTGTGACCTTTGTAGTGTTGCGTTTGTTCCTCCCTCCACACAGCCCAGAAACCCTCTCCTCCTCCCTTTTCCAGCTGCTCACTTTTAAGTCATTTACTGGCAAAGTCTTTTGTTCATGTTTCAGCATCTTGCTGCAGCACTGGAGTCCACCCCGTTGGGCTGGGACACAGACGGGTACGAGCACCAGAAACACTGGTGGTTCACTGATGTTTTTTGAAAGGGTAAATGGGATGGAGCAGGCTTCCTCTGACACATGGGGAGAAGACAGCAAGTTAGGAAGAGTTACTTTTTCATTAAAGAGACCAAAGCAAAACCAGGCTCCTTTCCAAAACCACTTCACAGAGATACTCATTTATTAAATTTCTGAATAACTGGTTATCAAATGCAGAGGGAAAATCTCCACAGGCCTGCTCAGAGCCCTGCACCTCCACAGTCCACAAAACACTTCGTACAGTAGAGTTTGGCATTATTATTATTATTAATAGATCCACTGCACATATTAATAAAAACGGAGACCGTTTCTGTCACTATAACGATGGCTGCTCCTCATTTACATGCTTTCTGTCCTCCACTTTACGTTCAGCAGAGAGGTCTCTTCAAGGAACTTGCTTTATGATCCACAGAACCAAATTTATATCTACTGATGACAAAAAAAAACCACCCCAAACCAAAAACAACAACAAAAACAAACCACCAACCAGGCAACAAAGTAAAATAATGAACCCTGCCTGTGGATTTCCCACATGCTGGGGTCAGGAGAGAAACCGTTGCAGCAGGAAGGTCTGTCAGCATCTTCGTGAACTTCACCCTGCCTTCCACTGGTGCTGTGTATCCAAATTCTGCTTTCCAGGCAAACGATACCACTGTGGCTTCCCAAGAAGGTGGAAGAGCATCAGTTTTCTAGAAAACCTTATTCCTGTTGGCTGATCACAACTGCCTGGATGGTTATTCATAGTGCCATTAATAGCCTCGGGAGAAGTAAACTCATCATAGCTGTGATTTCCAAGTAAAACACTTCAGACAACCCTCCCCAGATGAACCGGGATGGAGGAAGGAGAACTGCTGTGTGCCAGTGAGCACACACAGCTACCATCTGTCTGTGGTTGCCACGGCACTGCCCAAATTGAGTAACTACATCTGGTAGCTCAGTGGAAGCTTCTCAGACTCATAATCTCGTCCCTATGTAGAATTTCTTCATATTTTAATAACAAACAGTGTGAATGAAACATGCAAATAATTCCTCTTTGTTTTTTCTCCCCTAAAAGCAACACCACCACATAAAACACGTTTGGGATACCAGACACTCTTAGCAGTGTAACAGCAGAGCACTGCTCCACTGTTACCTTGCATAAAGAAAAGGATTTTGTGGAATTTCCTGTAAAACCTAACTTTACAAATTAAGTGCTAACGAGCAGGAGCATCCTCAAAGACATGAGAGTAATTTATCCCACTGTGTTTAAACCTCATCCAAAATATTCCCCAAATAAAGGCATACTCACACACAACGTGCCACAGCACAGAGACACCCTTGGAATTGTCCATCACTTTGGTTCCCTCCTGGCCTTTCGTGGATCGCTCCCTCCCCGCTGAGAGGGGAACAAGGCGATCACCTAAGGCCTAAATATTTACTGTGGACAGAGGGAAATGCCAATCCCTACTTCATTTCATCCGGATCACTAAACCAATAAAAAGCATTTGCTGCAAAGGACTTACTACCACCAACTGGGTTTCCCCTTGGCTTCTCACTACTAAGCCTCCAGCAGCAGCAGCGGAAAAGGATGGATGGGAAATCGGGTGAGTGAGAAATGAGAAGCAGAACACACCCCCATCCATCACTAACAAGTCCCAAGCTGCAAATGCGGGAGCTGAGGGGAACCCCTCATGTCTCACAGCAACAGCTTCAGGCTCTGGTCTCTCCTCCTCTGCAGGGATTGACAGCAATGTGACCGGCAGCCGACCAAAGGCAGCTTTCCAGGCTTCCCTCATGCCATGGCCATGCCGTGCAGAGGCTAAAACCCAAAGAAGACACAAAAATGTCTTTCTAAACAAGCCTGTTTGTAGAATAAGCACCAGTTTGTGTTGCTAATCATCCTTTCCCTTTTCAGGTAGCAAAGAAAGCGACAGAAAAAAAAACCAAACCACACTCATAAACCTGTACAGTTTGCCTTAGGAAAACCCGCCAGTGACACAGAACTGTTTTGATTGACTGAGGCTTAGGATCTTTGGTTGGAAAACAATCGATCCACTTTTTCAGAGCGAGCAGTTTAGCAATTCTGGCAGCTATGGGTCTGTCAGGAACAAACCCCCCTTCCTCACGAGGCCATCAGAGCTTGGCCCTGAAGGGGGACTGCACTGTTGTCCAAAGAGCCAGGGACTAATTCCCAGGCAACAACTGCCGTTATTTTAAGTAGACTCAATTTGCAAGCACTCCCCATCTATAAATTGCACAGCTCCACAGCTTGGTCTCTGCATGAAAGCCTTTGTCCAATGACAGCGGTACAAAAACAAACCGAAAATTCTTCCCCGCTTCAAAGAAGAGAAGCCAAAAGGCTCTTCCTGGAAAGTCCCACGATAAAAAAAGAAAAAACTACTTCAAAATTAGTAGGACTGGCCAAATCACCCTGCCGCAGCACTTCACGACTGTAGATTAAAATCCACTCTTGGCTTAGAGTTAATCTGTTTATTTGGCTCCTTCTCAAGAGTCAAAAAAGCCAGGAGCTGCTTATGTGCCACAGGATAAGGCAGCTCCCCTGGCCTAAATCGGCTGATTTCACAGAAATGAACGCGAAGCAAAAGTTGCAGCACGCTGAAAACACTTAAGACCTAAGAATTTTTGCAGGGCATTCAGAGCACGGTGGAGACGCGGCGCTCATTCGAGGGCAGGGCGAACCCTACGAATGCCTTGAGGATTTGCCGCTCGCCGTTCACGAGGCAGATCTCCCACGCGGCGCGGGGCAGCAGACAAAAGGCTGCCCGCTGGATTAAACCGCAGGGCTGTGCCAGGTGAGACTCGCAGCCGGGCACAGCTCACAGCTACGTTCATCCTCCCGTTGCTGCTGCCTCCCTCGCTCGCAGAACGGCGACCGCCGGGCGGGCGTCTCCCGCCGTGCGCATCCTCGCCACGTTGCCCTCGCCGCCCAGCATCATGCCCAGGCTGCTGGAGTGCCAGCAGTGCTCCCGAATGACTCCAGCTCTTGTAAACACGTGATCCTTTTATATTCAGAAATGCAGAGGAAGTTATTTTATTTATTTTGGGGTTTGGTTTTTTTTTTTTTCCCCTAAATTCCAAGCCCCTTACTTTCTTTCCGGGCAATAATTTAACTCTCACTGTATCAACTCAAAGCAAAATGACTGGGTCAGAAGCTAAACAACAGATAACAGTTGCTTTGATGGAGGAAAAAAATCTAAACCAAAAAAAGAGTATTTTAAATGGTTCAAATCCATTTGCAGCATCTACTCAGAAAAAATGCCCGTTGAGCTCCCTTGACACACTTACTCCATATCCACGTGTGTTTTCCAACATTAAACACATCAAGAGTTTCACTGGCCACTACTTAGAGCTTTCATAAAAGGTCCTGTTTTGTCTTTTATAACTTTGCTGTTTTGAAAGAAAAGGAAAAGGAGAAAGTAGAAATGAAGAACAGTCCCTAATGATGGAATTACTGTGAAGTCAAGACCCTTTCTCCGCTTTTCTCCCATGCTTTTTTATCCCTCAGCAAATCCAACCATAGCTCTGCGTTCATTTCCATCGCCTACAAGACATTGACAATATTCAGAG
>JANHGN010019085.1:0-13862 GCA_024605025.1 Megaceryle maxima | reverse complement strand
CCTGTTTATCTGACCCCCTAAGACCTGTGACTAAAAATGTAGTGTTAAGATAATCACAAATTTGGAATTTTTGCTTTATTTTAATATTTTTTTGTTATCCTTTGTTCAAAGAAAAAATGCTATTATCACAGTCTGATAAGGGGGAGGTTGTTTTGTATGTGGATTTAGAATGCCACCTACACTATTTAAAACCATACTTTTAAGCTGATGCTTAAGAAAAACTGAAATAACTAATCCATTACAATTGTCAAAGACAAATGTGTAATACAAAGAATCTGTGTAAATAAGAGTAGTAAAGTAGATTTGTGGAGTTCTGTCTTTATTTTAGTGCTGGTAGAATAGCAATGGTCTCACTAGTGGTAGTAAGCTTGTTGTAATTATAGTGAGGACCAGTCAGTCAAGCCGCAGAACTTGACAAGCTGCACACATGCAGAACTGAAAAGGACAGGGATTTAAACTCTATACAAATTTTAACTCCAGCACAGAAGTCAAGAAGACTTGCATATCTTCCCCAAATTTCTGTGGAATGGAAATTAAAGCTAAGTCAGGAGGATCTATTCAGAATTACCGTGGCCTCTCATTTCTGTATTCTTTGAATATACCCATCCAGAAATTGCTACCATAAAATTAAGACTTGTTTCCTTCTTGTGATACCATATAATTTCTGATACACTGTACATTTTATATAGCTTTTGGTATTTAATTTTTAAGCTGGTTAAGAGGTTTGTAGGTCTGTTTTATCACTTATTACACGTGGTAGAGGCACTGTGGGCTCCTTGTAATGAAACATCTCTTGCTGCCTCAATGTGTGCTGGCCCAGCCTTGAAGGTTACCATGGTCCATTTTCTGGTCCAGTGAACCTGCAACTCTCTGTAGTTGTTCTGGTACTTGCATGGCATTGCAGCAAGAAGATGGGGGTTATTCCTTGGAGCAATGTCATGAAGTCATTTATACTGTGTTGCAGATAGGATGCTTGTTGCTACCAGTTTGCCCAAAATATGGACTCAGGGCTGTTCCCAGTTAGTAGAATGGCTGCAGTTAACCTGGTTTGGGAGGAAGAAGAATGCTAGTATTGCAGGCTGTGCTGGGTCCCATCCCCTGCTCTTTGTGGCTAGAGAATGAGCCCTGGCTCTGTTTGGCTCACTGATATGGGAGTAGCTTTGCTATCTTGCTGCCATGGTGATATCCTCAGTGCTTGGAAGAAGCTAGATGAAACAGTTTCTGCAAATACACTTACAGAAATGTGAAAAGCTGCATGAGACAATGGTCATGTTAGCAAGAATGTCAGCCATCCTGATTTAAAAAATGGAATAATGCAGTGTCCCACATCTGAATACCTCAGATAAAGGCATTTCTTGATTTTTCCTGCCAGTAGTATGAGGCAATGAAGCAATGTTTTAACATTTTTATCTTAAGTCCTACGGCACATATGACTGCAGCCTTAGTTCTGGACATCCAAACAGAGTCATTCCTAATTTTTTTCATACATTGCCATGATTATACCTAGCAGAAAACCAAAAACAAACACAAAAGCAAAAGCAAAAACAAAAACAAAACAAAAAGAAAACAAAAAACTAAACCAGCCAAAGAAACAACTACAAAAAAAAAAAAAAACAAAAAACAACAAAAAAAACAACCAAACCCAAAACATCCAAATTTCATTTATTTCAGAAGTAGGCTTTGTAAATGGATGAAGATTTTCTTATGCTGCATTCTAGTAAGATTTTTAGGTAATATATCAGAAAACACAGATTTAAACATACATCTGAAATGCATAAAAATATCTAATATGCATTATATTTAAAACATATGTGTAATATAAGCAGCATATTCTATGTTACTGTTAGGTGAAAGGATATATTTTTGACTGAATTTCAAAAAAGTTGTTCATTAAGTTGTTTGCTGTGTTTTAGATATTCACAGACTGAAATAGAATGCTTATAGCTGATTTGTTCTGAAATGCCTGAGCTTGTTTCCACATGAGCTGGATGTGCACTAGTTTGGAAGTTTGGGAAGCTTATTTAAAATTTAAAAAAAAAAAGTCAGGCCTTCATGCATATGGGTGGATTTCAGAAAAACTTTTATGAAGTTGGTCTTCAGCTGCAAGCATGACGTTTCTTTCTTTCTCTTTTTTTCTGCTTTGCCATATACTTTCCCACATTCCTATTCCTTTCTAAACCTTTTTTTCTTTATCTGACATTTTAATTACAGGGCAGTAAGAATAAGAATTAAGAAAATAACTATGGCAACAGAAGTTAGCCTTATATTTATATGTCTGTGTGGTTTTGTGCAAATTTTTTTCAGTTGAAAAATACACATTATATTTGTTTGGAATTTCAGAATAAAATATACTTTCATGCAGCTATGTAAATTGCATGTCAGGATATTGTCTTTAGAAGGTTTCACATTTATCTAGGGCTGTAAACAGTTATATTTGATTTAATACTGCAAGGTTTCATATTGTAGAATAAGGTAATGCTATGCCAGATTTTAATATTTCATATGAGATGGGGAGGGCATTGCCTATCATACTGAAAAACAATCTCCCATTGTTTCTTTTTACTTTGTATAGCAAGAAAAAAAAAAAAAAAAAGATCTTGCTCTCTAGTCTTCTGGTGGTGACATTTTTTA
Source organism: Megaceryle maxima (assembly GCA_024605025.1). Lineage (NCBI taxonomy): Eukaryota > Metazoa > Chordata > Aves > Coraciiformes > Cerylidae > Megaceryle > Megaceryle maxima. The sequence continues at coordinate 11,231 of JANHGN010019085.1, read as the reverse complement.
TTTCAACCAAGCACAACAAAACTCTCAAGATTTTTTGAGTGCCACCCTAAGTGTGTACTTTACCTGTGAGGAACAATGAGAAAATGCATAGTTAACGTAAGAATCATTCTTTTAATGCATAATTCTTTCCTTGTGGTACAAATAAAAAACAGTTTAAGTTTTAAATATTATTCGTGACGTGAATTATTTAACAATGTCTGAGAAATTTAAAATACAACTCAAGGTGATACTTGAAGGACAGTTTTGAGAGTGTTTTCATCCTTAGGTGCATTTCACGTTGGCAGCTATGGTAGTAAGATCTTCAAAAAATTTTAGAAGCTATGTAAAAGTTTTAGAGTCTCAGGTCATTGACTGGAATGTGCTCACACCATTAAAATTTTTTTAATCTTAATCTCTTTCAGTCCCAGCAAAGATGCATTGTGATCTTTGCACTGGTATGCTGCTTTGCAATTCTGGTTGCACTGATATTTTCGGCAGTGGATATTATGGGAGAAGATGAGGATGGACTTTCAGAAAAGAACTGTCAAAATAACTGTCGGTAAGAGGTAACAAACAAAACTTCTCTTTTGGGGTGTAAAAGAAACATATATGTGTTACATAATGGCATGTAGTAATTAACATAGTCCTGTTGTGTAATTGGGAAGAGTAGGTAATGAGAGGAAGAAATGGTTTCTTACTACGAATTTCTGGTTTGGGAGGTTGATTTGACAAAATAAAGCACACTTTTTGAAGTTATTTTTGGTGGTATGCTTTGAGCAAGACCTTTGTGTTAGTTCAATTATTTTGTAAACCTTAGTCAAAGCCTGTTAATTTCAGTAAAGTCATACTGAGGGAGGTTTCTCATATAGTTCCCAATTCTGTCATGTCTTTCCCTCATCGAGAGCTTTTTTTACTTTCTTCAGGAAGGTCACTGATAACTTTTCATCTAAGACTTCTGTTCCTATTATATAGGGGAGCTTTTACACATTTCTGTTTGTCTCACTCTCCTAATAGACATAGTGGCTTGCCTAGGAGTTGTGAGGCAAATTAGTGATATGATCAGAAAGGTGGGAGTATTGACTGTGTTGGATTAAGGTTTGCCTCAGACACCTACCATGGTTGAGTGTATCTTTAAAATTTAGATTTAAGTAGGTGATTAAATCTTTTGGGCCTTTCATTTCCAGACTGAGATTCTTATTTTGCTGCTCCTCACTGTCGGGTTCCTCCATGAATCTGTTCATCGGTGATGACCAATGCTTGTTCTGCATGGTATTGCCCAAGATTCTCTTCTGTTCACCAGTAAAGCTGATTTAGCGCACATTTATTGACTTCATTCACAATTATATTCTGCTTTTATTCAAGGCTTTAACATGTATATAGAGCACCTGCTCTGATTCATTTTGTAGAAAAACAATCATCTTTAAATAACTTCTTACAAATCCATTATAATCTTGATCAGGGAATTGCTGGAATGGGAAGGGGCCTCTGAGCATCCTTTAGTCTATTCCCCTGCTCAGAACAGGGTCAACCACAGTGAGTTGCTCAAGGATGTGCACAATCGGACATTGCATAGCTCCAAGGATGTATTCCACAGCCTTCACAGGCAACATGTTCCACTGTTTGTACAGAATCTACCCAGCTACCAATGGCTGAGTATACAGTGAGGTGGAGATAACCAGCTTGCTTTTTTTTTTTTTTTTTTGGAATAATGTAGTGAAAACAAATAATGTTTCTTTAAGACTTTTCTCCTTATTTCTTCTATTCTTTATTGAATTTCTGTGAACATTCTTTAGGGACAGTGCCTTTCTATGCTGCACCTGTCACAGTGCAATCAGCAGCACTTCAGAGTCCAGCAAATTGGATTATGTTTTTGCAATTATACTGGATTTTTACAATATTTTTTACACGCTGCCTAAAAGACAAAAAAAAAAAAAAAAAAAAAAAGAGGGGGATAATGGGAAAGGGGAGGAGAATCTTTGGATTTGTGCTTTTTTCAAATAGAACATACCTGCAGCATCAGGTAGATTTGTCGTGAAACCAACCATCCTTCTGACACTTTTTTTTCCCTACACTACTTGTTTTTGTAAAATTGTAGGCCTTAATCTGTTCACTTTCTTGTGTGATGACACTTCTGGGCAGCCTTCTATATCTTGTCTGAATTTTCTAGAGTTCAGCTTGCTTTCCTTTCCTCATCAGGATCTTAGATATTCTTCACTGTGAGTTGTTGCCTTCCAAAATTTTTAAAGGTACTGCATGTGTCACCTCTACACCCACTATCTCCATGTGTGAATCTTTGACAGAACTAGGTCAGGTGAGGGGAAGGTCTTTCTGCTCATTGGCTTCAAAGTGCTGCACACAACTTCAATACATGCAACAATTACTGCACTGTGTTTTCCTCTTAGTTGTATTAACTAATGGCTCCCATTTTCTTTCTGGGTAGCTACATAGGCTTACCAGTGAAGAACTTTTATCTTCTTCACTTTGTAAATTCAGAGTGGGAGCAATGTACAGTGCTGTGGAAGACCAGGATATTATTTTTACCGTGCGTAAGGGATAAATTGGTTTTGTGTCTTTGTATGTGTTACACCAATCCTCCTTTCCAAAGAATACACACCTTTTCTCTTTTTTTTTTTTTTTTTGTTGATTAGTGTGTATCACTCATGTCTCTCCTGGACTGTTAGAGGAGCCTGGGAGTAAATCCAGTGTATTGACTTTAAACATGAAACTGCTCTGCCTTTACAGTGATCTCAGACCCCAGCTCTATTTTAAGGTGCCTTTCACAGAGTGATTCAAGTGCGTGATCTAGCTTCTAATGCCTGAACAAGGCACATCAGTGCTGTGTGTATAAACTGCCTTAACCATTTCTAATAACAGTATCCAAATGCTGGCAGGTGCTACCTGCTGCCACTGAATCCTTCTTTACATGATGAAACTGGGCTCCTTTATGTGTTAAATCTATTGCAGACTTAACTGAAGTGCTGTAAGATCAATTGCTGCCTGTGGCATATATTTAGTACTTGGGGTAAGCACTTTTAATAAGTAAGACAAGAATTATTGAATTCTTACATTTCTGCTGTGTGAGTACTTTCACTGAAATTCAGGAACGGGCACTTACATTTGCAGGATGTGCAGAGACAGAATGGTAATAGATGGTCTTTTCATTTTGATGAAATTATTGTCAAACACAAATTTACGTATATGATCCTAGAATTCTTTTTTTGGTTTTAATTGATTAGATTTGTGAAGGAGCTTGATGGGAAAGGATGCTGATGGTTTATTAAAGGCTTTCGTCCTCTGAAAATCAATTTCATTTCCGTCTTTTTATTTCAAAGGAAAATGTGTCTTAAATAGAGCTGCGGTCCAGAACAGTTTTTAGCTGGAAAATTTTGGAGCTTGTGCCAAAAAATAACAAGTGAGATTTTTTTTTTTTTAAAGAGAGGGAGAAAGTAAGTAAAGGGAAGACATTTTTAGAAGTCTTGAGCTTTTTGTAGCTTGAGAGAAGAATCATTGAAGTATGTTATAAGCAGTATTTTCTAGGAAAGCCTACATCTTTTTGTTGTTGTTGTGATCATATTGTTGTTCATCAATACAAATGCAGCCTTTTTGATCTGCTGCTTGTAATTCAACATGAGGTGGTTCTTCTGTTAATCATTCCTTAGACTTTTATTACATAAGGAGACTTACTGCATATGTTGCCAAAAAGACTCTTCTCTTTACTCATGTATTTATTTCTCTTGGAGGGCTTTGTAACAAAAATAAGTGAGTAAAGTGGAATGACAGGATCTTTTATATGTCTTCACCAAGTGCTGAATGGACTGTTGCCACCCATCTAAAAGGGTGCATAGGAAATAGCACTTTTCAACAAAATGAAAATATGTTTGAAAATAAAATGATGAGCTATGACTTCTAATCTTTGAGTTTCTCACTGAAAATACCAGCCTATGGCTGAGAACTGAAATGCATTGTGCCTTACAGGTCATTTGTGACTGTCATGATGTGACACAATGTGTTGGATTGCTCTAGGCTGCAAACCATTTCCTGTTTTGTTTGTTACACAGACAGAGGAACTTGATATTGAACAATATTGAGTAGAATATTGAAGAGGAGCTTGAATATTTGAGATATATTTGAGTCTACCTGGACTTCTGTAAAGCCTTCGACACCGTTTCCCACAGCAGTCTCATGGAAAAACTGGCTGCTCATGGCTTGGATGGGTATACGCTCTGCTGGGTAAAACACTGGTCAGACAGCTGGTCCCAAAGAGTGGTGGTGAACATTGCTAAATCCAGCTGGCAGCTGGTCACAAGTGGCATTCCTCATGGCTCAGTATTTGGACCATTTCTGTTTAACATCTTTATCAACGATTGTGATGAGGAAGTTGAGAACACCCTCAGGAAGTTTGCAGATGACACCAAGTTGGATGTTGATCTTCTTGAGGGTAAGGAGGATTTTCAGAGGAACCTGGACAGTCTGGATCAATGAGTTGAGGCCAATCATACATTCCCTGAGCTACAGGCTTGGGGAAGAGTGTCTGGAAAGTTGCTCAGCAGAAAGGGACCTGGGGGTGCTGATTTACAGGTGGCTGAGTATGAGCCAGCAACGTGCCCAGGTGGCCAAGGAGGCCAACATCATCCTGGCCTGTATCAGAAATAGTGTGGCCAGCAGGACTAGGGAGGTGATTGTCCCTCTGCACTTGGCATTGGTGAGGCTGCACCTCGAGTACTGTGTTCAGTTTTGGGCATCTCAATACAAGAAAGACACCGAGGTGCAGCAGCAGGTCCAGAGAACTGCAACTAAGCTGGTGAAGGGCCTGGAGAACAAGTCCTGTGAGGAGCAGCTGAGGGAACTGGGGCTATTTAGAAGAAAAGGAGGCTGAGGGGAGACCTTACCGATCTCTACAACTACTTGAAAGGATGTTGTAGAGAGGTAGGTGCTGGTCTCTTCTCCCAAGTAACTAGTGACATAATAGGAGGGAATGGCCTCAAGCTGTGCCAGGGGATTTTTAAACTGGACATTAGGAAGAATTGTTTCACTAAAAGGGTTGTCAGGCATTGGAATAGGCTGCCTAGGAAGGTAGGTGGTTGAGTCACCATCCCTGGATGTGTTTAAAAGCTGTATAGATGTGGTGCCTGGGGATATGGCTTAGTGGTGGACTTAGTAGAGTAGGGTTAATGGTTGGACTCGATGATCTTAAGAGTCTTTTCCAACTTAGATGATTCTGTGATTCTATGATAACTAAGAAATTACTGAAATTAATTTTTTGCCTTTTGATGTGTAGATACAGAAACCTTTTTTTTTTTTTTTTTTTTAATCCTGATTTACATGTTGTAATCAAAAAATACAAGCAGGTAATTTTAAAGGATTTACAACCCCATCCTAATGATTGAGGGTAAATGTACTTACCAGATTAATTACCAAGCACCACTGTAAAAATTGCTGTCTTCTACTGATAGCATACATTGCAATTCAAATAAAGAGCTGGAGAGAGATGTGGGAAGGTCTGTAAAATTTATAAGGCAGACAAGTTCTGGCTTCAGAATTGAAATTAGAATCTGAACTCTACTGACTGGAAAACTATTGCTTTAGATGAAATAATGCTGTTTGTACTTATTTACGCTGTCCCATATAACTTCCATGTAGTGAATTACATGTGGAGAGACTGGCTGACTGAAAGTAGACTGGTTTTAATTTTTTTTTTACACCTGGACCAGGTCTGCTAAGAAGCAGCTTTTTACTTCAGAGGGTGCTGTACTCTCTTGGCTCCTTTTCACAAAATTTGATTTCACAATGCTAGACTTAAAAAATACAAATGACTTTTGACCCTTCATATTAAAAGGATTGTCAACTGATTGACATTTGAGGAATAAAAAGAAAAAGTAGTAATGCCTGTGAAAAGCTGAGCTTTTGCAGTTTGTGCTCAGTATGGGAGACAAATAATTCTCTTGAAACATGCACATTAATGATGTTAGGCAGCCCTGATGGATAAGACTGATTAAGAGGATATGCTTAACAGTCTGGGAATTTTGCCTGTCTTGTTGTGGGTCCATTAGACATTGCATCTATAAAATTAGATTATTGTTAATGGCTGATCTATTGTGAATAAATCTTGGCTAGCCTCTGACATAATGTCAGTCAGGACTTACTTGGCTTTGTTGAAACTGTCTGGTAAACTCTAAAAATAGTGATCTGGGAAACAGAAGAAATTACAACTATTAAGAGATGGTCAAAAGTGTTTGAACCAAGGTCATTTTGATTTACTACCTGTATTGTCAGCTGTTCAGTATGCCTCTTCTCCTGCTTGTTGTTGCTGATAGTCATGGTAGGGTTCCTACTGAGCTTGCACATGCCCTTAATTATCCTCATCTCACTGGGTTTTCCAGTATTAAGATGGTAGTAGCACCTGGCATAGCTTCTGCCTCTAGCTGTGGATTTTGCCTTGTCTCTTGGGAGAAGCTAAGAAACAACAAGGTGGAAAAGGAATCAGGGGCAGATACTTTGCAAAGTTCCCAAGTTTAGAATATACTATAACTGTTGTCATAAAGAAATATCTTCATTTTCTTTTTTCTCTTTTCTTTTCTTTGCCAATTTTTGCATTTCTCTCATGGTAAAAAGAGAATTTTCTTGATTTGTGTATGTGTTTTCAAAGTACATTCTGTCTTGCGTTCTGATTCAGTGACAGAATTTTGCTATTTTGATCATTTCTCTTGTCCTCAGAGTAACAGATAAAGAAGGCACTTGTTCTTTAGTGTTTGGATTTATCTTGGATGAATTTGGTTTTCTATATAATGTGAGTGCAAAGCCATTTAGTTCATTCGGTGATTGTAGGAATCTTTGAGGAATTCTGCCCTATAGCAAGTAGATGGTAATAATTTGTCAGTGTTTGCATTTACTTTGAAAATTGTTTGGATTGTTTTGGATAAAGGCTTCTATCCTCTATAATTTCAGTATCCTGCAGAGGTGCTGAATTTTCCCATTGAAATGTTAAGCTTTAGATCTCAACAGTACCATGCAGCACAGACTTCCAGAGATGAAGTCTAACTGTATGCAGTAATTATTTATATTGATCAGTTACTATGTGTTGCACGTATTGCTTTCAATTTCATTAGCTGTTTCTTTATTCTTGAGCTGTGAGAGAAGGCTCACAACTGGAGCCCACAATTGATGTTTTTCTACTGCTTTATAAATCTGTCCTTCCACTCCTCCTGCTATTTCACCAAGTAGAGTTTTGTAGTACATTTAAATAAGCATACTGCAGCACATGTTTAACGTTGGTTTACCTTGGTAGTGCTTAGCCCATGGCTGCTTGTGGGGGAGATTTTCTCTGTGCTGCGTGGGTTCTGAACATAGCAAGGTTTATATTGACTGATTTATATTTAATAAACAAACTATGACAGGCATAATAATTAAATGTCTAAACAGAACAAGATGCTCAGGTTTTGAAAAAAAGCCTGTTAAAGAGCAACTTAAGACTTCTATTTACAAAACCTGTACGTGACTTGGCATAAAAATGCCTTCTGTCATCATGATAGACAAGGGGATGGAGGGCACCCTCAGTAAGTTTGCAGACAACACCAAGTTGGGCTTTGATATTGATCTTTTTCTCCTAGTCTGTGTTTAGTTAAATCTAATGAGTTTAGAACAGAGTGCTTTAGAGTGTCCTGAATGCAGCTTTTCATGTCATGCTAAGCATTGTTTAGGGTGTAATGGAGATTGGTATATTTTGATTTCTTGTAAGTCATGTATTTAAGTATGTGTTTGTTGCTCCTTTCATGAGAATCTTCCAACCTTAATAGAAATCAAATTCCAATTACTTTAAAGTTCCTGAGTAATGTAGGTGGGGTAAAGGAACAATTCATATGCTGGAGTAAATTTACTACTGTGAAGTTTCTCTATGATCAAATCCATCTTTCCCCTTTTGGCTTTTCCTTTCTTCCTATCCTTAATGTGTTCAGAAAACTGAAATGACTTTTTCCTGGCAAGACACATTAGATTCCCAAGGTAATTATCAGATTGTAAGCCTGCTCTAAACAGGGATGTTAAATATAAAATTACTGATCATTCTTATGATCTTGAAGACTTATTTGTGATATTTCAGACAGGCTTTTATTCTACCTGGTGATAGAGTGATCCAATTTAATAAAGCTCCCTGATAAATCATTCTTTCCTCTGTGGGAAAGGCATTACAAGTGGCTAAAATTTGTAGTAGAATCTGTCTGATTTCATGCTCCATTTCAGGGTGACTTGTTCGTTCAGCCAGGGCTGGCTTTACACCAGATCCTAGCAAGCACCTGTTCCAGTGATACCATTTATTTTTAATTGCTTCTCCACCCTCAGAGTGAGATATAAAGATGATACTTATTATCCTGTCAGTTTATAGTAAATGTGTTGAGTTCTGTGTCTAATCCTATGATGCTGCTGGCAGTGTCCTCTCAACTACCATGATTTGATACTCCTCACGAGTACAAATGTAACATGCTAGACACTGCTTCTGGTGACCTGCCGAGTACATGGCTGGGTGTGCTTCTCAGGGCAGTGCCACAGTTACAAAAAAGCAGTTGTGGTGCCTGCTGAAGCCCAAGCTTTTTACCAGAGGTGTGATTACTCTTTGGCCGGGTGAGCTGGAGCAATTTTTCAGCCACACGCAGCACACTGACAGCTGTAGTACTGTTCATAGTAAGACCACAGCAGTTCTTGGTGTTGAAGCCCCACTAGGAGGCATGGAGGAGAATTGACGATTTAGGTTTGTTAGGATGCTCTGTATGTGTTTCTGGAAGATATATTTGGGTGAAACATTTGGAATTTTCTTTGTTATTCTGAAGATCATAGAATGGGTTGGAAGGGACCTTATAGATCATCTAGTTCCAACCCCCCTGCCATGGGCAGGCACACCTTCCACCAGACCAGGTTGCTCAAAGTCCCATCCAACATGGTCTTGAACACATCCAGGGATAAGGCATCCACAGCCTCTCTGGGCCATCTGTTCCAGTGTGTCTCAACCCTCAGAGTGAAAACTTTCTTCCTGATTTCTAGTGTGAATCTACCCCCTTTAAGTTTGAAGCCATCACACCTTGTCCTATCACTACAAGCCCTTGTAAAATCTCCCTCCCCAACTTTCCTGTAGGCCCCTTTCAGATACTTGAAGGCTGTAATAAGATCTCCCCAGAGCCTTCTCTTTCCCAGGATAAACAAATACAAGTCTCAGCCTGTCCTCATAGCAGAGGTGCTCCAGCCCTCTGATGATCTTCGTGGTCTTCCTCTGGACCTGATCCAACAAGATGTTCCTCCTTATTTGTTTTCCTTACATTTTATTACATGGGTTCTGATATAGGTAGAGCCAAAGGCACCTTTCTATGGTCTTTCATATGGTCTCCCTGTGTCTATGTCTTTCTAGTTAATCAAAGCATCACTGTCTGTGAATAACATCTTAGATACAACTTACTTCTGTGCACTGGGCAGCCGTACCTCATTATTTATGATCTCTGATAATCGCAAAAGTATGAGTTTGCTTCCTTTATTTGACTTATCCACATCCTTTAACCTTGACCAAGAGGAAGAAACACTTTGGAGGACTTGATTTTATTACCATTACTATTTTTGCATGTTATGTTTTAGGCTTTTTTCATGATGAATTTGCTTCCTGTCAACCTGACTGGAAAACAGAAAAATAATGAACAAATACCAGACTTTGCATCCAACAGATGCAATTCCTTATCTGTCATTTATTCTCTATTTAATGACCAGTCTTCTCTAAATAACACTATTGCAAAATTATCATATACCTCAAAGGGAGTTTTTGTGACTGACAGCATCATAATTTGGTACATTTAAATCTGGTTTCTTCACATACTAAGTGTTGAAATAGCTCCTCTAAGAGCCATCAGTGATATGAGGGGGAGGATTTATCTTGCCTGAGACTAAACTTCTGATAGACGTTTAATGGCACATTAAAAATGTTGGCTTTGACTTTTTACTGTTTTTCTAGATCTGCCTAGAAATCTTGGAATAATTATGTTGTACTCATACATATCACCACAGATGATAATGTGATATCTTTTGTCAATTTGACAGGTATATAGCTAATTGATCTTCATTGATCTCCCAAAATATTTCTCTAAAAAGCCTACTGGGAAACTAAAATGAGGTTTTCATTTTCTTTGTTGTCATTTATGAAATACCTCCTCACATCAGCTGGACTTGAGTCAGTCTCCAAAATAATAAATTTTAGAGCTCACCTTCTGCTGTTTGAGTGTTAGAGAATAATGCAGGTTTACCAGCAGCGTAGCAAAATATGAGTATGTGGAAGCTTTGTAACTAATCACAGAACTTTAAAGAAAAAATTAATGTGCCACTATCATGAGGAGGACAGCCACCATTTGATTTTTTGCTCAAACACTGTCAAAACCACTAGTCCTTTCTTCACCCATTTTGGGTGACTTGTATCAGCTTGACAGTGAGTGTTTTGCAGTTCATTACAGATCTTGTTGGGAGAGTTGACAGACTTATGGCTTAATAAAGGTACTAGAGGATGCTAGGGATGATGTAGTTTGGACAATGGGGGCTGAAGTGCTGGACTAGTAGAGGTGTCTTCTCAAGCATGCAGCCAGTGCTACTGGGATGGTGACAGTCTCCAAGAGTTTCTCCACCTGGTGTGTTTTGTTGATGTAGGTGAGTTACCATAAAGATATTCTAAAGACCTTAGAGTTTCAGGCAAAGACAGGCTGCCAGAACCTGGAGCCAGTCCATCGTTTTAGCAACTTTGGGAAATGGTATGTGAAGGCAGTAGAGCTACAACCTCTGTGTGACATTAGACAAAGTATTCTTTTAATAATGACTCATCTGTTTGTATATGAAAAGAGTTGTTCAGGACTGACTAGAAAGGAGAAAACAATGAGGTGCACAGAGTTGTTCTTGAGAAAATTTACGCAAATATCTGGGATGAACAGCCAAGTGATTCTGTGTCAGAGGTACTGTTCTGGACACGTGAATATGGAAGTGCTCCAGCTAGAAATGTCCTTCTAATACTTGAGGATATTTTGATTATTTCAGGGCTTTTTTGAGAGTCAGGCTGTTACTATTAATATATATTCCATAGAGTTCTCTGCACAGAGTGATTACCAACAGTTCAATTAATGTTTTCTACTAAAATCTGAAAGGTGAGAGGGGCATTGTTTGTTGGTTTATTTTGATTTTATTTTTTATGTGAGTGTTGTGGTTTGGTTTTTTTGTTTGGTTGGTTGGTTTTTTACTCTAAG
>JANHGN010019084.1:13754-26196 GCA_024605025.1 Megaceryle maxima | reverse complement strand
CACCTTGAATGTCTCCAGGGATGGGGCCTCAACCACTTCCCTGGGCAACCTGTTCCAGTGCTCCACCACTCTCGTGGTAAAGAGCTTCCTCCTTATTTCTCATCGAAATCCACTCCTTTCTAATTTAAAACCATTGCCCCTCCTTTCACTCCAGGCCTTTGTAAACAGGCCCTCTCCAGTCTTGTTGTAAGCTCCCTTCAGGTACTGGAAGGTGGCTGTTAGGTCTCCCCGGAGCCTTCTCAAGGCTGAACAATCCCAGCTCCCTCAGCCTGTCCTCACAGGAGAGGTGCTCCAACCCCGATCACCCAGAAACACTGAGCAAGAAAGAGAAGTAATCTTTTATTAATGTGTGTAGTTTTATGTGCCTGTTTAGTAGCTAAAGGGACAACACATTTTTTTAGCACAGTTGTTTTTTTTAGGGAGAAGGGGATGCAGCTGGGTAAAGCAGTGGGAAGGGTGAGGTGCTGAATTGTAGCTGAGTATATCAGTTTATCAGCACAAGAGTAACCAGATAAGATTCTCCCATTCTTTTCATTATAAGAATTCTTTGCCTGCAACCAAAATTAAAACAAACATAATTTGTTTACTAACAGGTTGCATCAAGACTTCTGTTAGATCTGTTTGCCCAGTAGCAATTATGTGAATAAAACATCTCTTTGGAGACAGACGATAACAACACGTAGGTGCTCAGCAAAATACAACAGTGGCTTTGGCCCAGTCCTGGCCAGTCCATCAGCAGTGAGTCTCTGCTCTCTGGGTTGGTTGCTCCCACAAAATAATCTTAATTAATCATCAGATAGTAGAAGTTACAGTGGTGGTGGAACAAAGGCACAAGCTGACCTTTATTCAGCTAAATCCAGCGTGCAAGCCTAGTGAAGAATTGCTAGCAGGCAGATTAGGGTAAAACTGGTAAGTAAATGGTTAGGGCAGAGCCAGAAGTGACAGAGTTAAGCCTTTTCTGCCTGTGTGTCTGGTTTTTGCTGATAACCTAGAGGCACGTTTTCCCTTGCTGTTGCTCAATTAGATAAAACATTGAGAAATAGTTGGTTTACAGCTTATGGGGATGGAAGAGAAGGGTTTTTTTTTTTTTCAGGGAAGCTGAAGAATCCCAGGGACTGGAAACTGTGTGTGGTGTGAGATAGCAGGGCAGCAGCATTCATGTCTGAAAGTCAGAAGGTTTCTCAGGTGGCCTTACTTTCTTTTCCAGAGATGTTTTGGGCCTTAGGGAGGCAGGGAGGCAGAGAGTAGTGAGATGATGCTGTGGGCTCTCCCTGACTTCTTGCAGAGACTCCTTCCTCCCCCAACACTGCCTTGATTGAAAAATTTAGGCAATTCTATCCATGGACACAAAGAAGTCTGGATTACATGCAAAAAGGAGCACAATTTTGCATTAAGTTTTTATTTTGATTTTTTTAATGCCCTCTAAGGACTAGCAGGGGAATGCTTCATATTTAAACCACCACAGAAGCCAGCACTTCTACCTCCTAGAGGCAGTTGCTGTCTGTGAGGTGGCTGCTTGGCCTATGGCAGGACACGTGGCCCACCCTCCATGGGCTTCCTGCGTCTGAATGAGTGTCATTCATCAGTGTGAAGAGAGGGGAGATTGCCCTGTGCCACAGACTGCAGGGGACTGGTTTTATGGATGTGTTGGGTTTGGGTCTGCCAAACTAGGCAATTCAGATTTGTTTAGAAAACACAGGTAAAAGCTGAAAAGAAATAAAAATTACTCAACTGTACAAGAGGAGGATTAAGTAAAACAGGGGCAAATGAAAAGTAGAGAGGAGAAAATTGCAACAACTAATAAGAAATATTGACTAGCCACTCATTTTGCAAATTAAAAAAAAAGTGCCATGTGCTTTGTAGACAAAGGAAAAAAAAATGAAGAACAAAATGAACTGATGGTAATAGAGACCCTCTTTACTAAATGACAAATCATTCCTCCTGGTTATTCAAAAAAAAAAATCTCTCTGTAGCAAGACTGTGGTCAAATTGTTCTTTCAGATCAACTTCCCTGGGATTAGCAGGTTTGGAGTTTGCTTATTTTTTGTATTTACAATCATACCTTCTTGGAAAAGTCAGAAAGAAAATGGGATATACTAATATGTTTAAAGACATGTATGTTGACAGTCCAGTGTAGATTTTTTTCTGCTGAATTAAAGATATCAAGGCCATGCCTTTAAGCTCCATTCCTTTCCTCCATTCTATCCATCTACTGGTTAACATTACTTTTGGATTCTTTAAGACAGGATTCTTCAGAAGAAGCGCTGTGCATATTTTCAGAGCATTCATATGGCTCTCAATTTAATGGTCTCAATTAAAGGCATGCATTAGCATATACTAATCCTTTGTTCTCTTCTATCATTTTGTTTCAGACAACTGAAACGTGACTATCCCAGTGCTGTAGTTCTTAGCACTGATGACTTCTTCACTGAAAATGGTGTATATGTGTTTGAGCCAGACTTCCTAGAGGATGCACACAAATGGAACCAAAAGAGAGGTGACTGAACTCAGTTCAGGGGTTTTGCAGAATAGTTTTGCTTTTCAGTCTGTCTCTAAGCTTTGCCCCTCAAATAAAATATCTCTAATTGATGTTGAATACTGCGGCTCGTGGAGTAGTGGTTAAAAAAAGTGCATTTACCACTTCTGATTTTATTTCTTCTGACTTGTAAGGGAGAAATCCATAAATGAAAAAAAAATGTTAGTGATCAATAGAACAAGAGGAAATGGCCTGAAGTTGAACCAGGGGAGGTTCAGGCTGAATATTAGGAAGTATTTCTTTACTGAAAGGGTCGTCTGGCATTGGAATAGCCTGCCCAGGGAGGTGGTGAAGTCACCCTCTCTGGAGGTGTTTGAGCCAGGTAGATGTTGTGCTTAGGGGCATGGTGCAGTGGTTTTGATAGGGCTAGGAATAAAGTTGGACTTGATGATCTTGAAGGTCTCTTCCAGCCAAAACGATTCTGTGATTCTATACTATGATAGATGTTATTTTAGAAAGTAAAGCAGTGACTATTAGGTAGCACTGCTGAAGTGCAGTAACAGCAGGTGGCATGCAAATACCAGCTCAGCAGCTGCTTGCTACAGCTGTACACACTGCACCCTTCAGACTGTAACTTCTCAGATGTCTGTCCTGACTGGGAAGTGGGTGTTATAGGGGCAGTTAGTTACAGCCAGGAAGAAAACATGCAAGCCTAATTTTGAGAATAAACCAACCCAGGTCTCTACTTCAGAGAGAAAAATGTAGCATGCTTTTGTGGCTGTGCTCTGAACTCATTTTTAGCAATAGAAAACACTGTGAGATTATATAACAGGGATCTTTTGCAACTAACAGTCATTTTTAGCTGTTTTGGGTACCTAGTGCTGTGATATTGCTCAGTCTATTCTATGAGAGCTTCAGATGTTACTACTGCGTGCAGCCAGCAGCTTCATCACCTCCTGCAGGAGAGCCCCTGCTGGGCACTGAAGTCTGCTGGCGTTTGGGTAGTGGCTACAAACCCATGTCTGGTGGGGAGCCAGGCATGCTAGCAGTGGGCAAAGAGAGAACACTTTGGGGCTAGTAAAACCTGTCTCAGCCTGCTATGTAATACGTTAGCTTTACTTAATGTGTTACATTACAGCACGCAAAGCAATGAAGAATGGGAAAAGCCCGGTTATTATTGATAATACCAACGTCCACGCTTGGGAAATGAAGCCGTATGTGATGATGGTAGGGTAAACTCTGATTTATTGCTTTTGTATGCTCAGCTGTGATATTTATGGGGTGATCTGACTGAAATGGTTCTTAACATGGCTAAAAAGAATTGCCTCCATTTCCCCTAGTTCTCTAATTACAGTTAAGGATTGATACTGTGACAAAGTAGAGGAAGAGGTGCCAGTGCAGCTGTTTTATGTGGTCAGCCATAGAACTTAGTGAAGGCAAAATGCAGTGGCTGGAAATAGCATGACTGTTAGATGTTGACCTTACCATCCCCAAAGCTCCAGATTGGCATGTGACTCTTGAACCATCTGTGACTTTCACAGAGTTCAAGTGCCAGGATGCTGTTGCCATAGGGGATGAAGACTGGGGGCAGTGCTGAGGGAATTTTTGCTGGGAGACCCAAACCTTTGATGTAGAAGGAAATGAACTAGCTGGGACCCAGTCCAGCACCTTGGATGGGAGTCACAGTTATCTTCCTGTTTCTGGCTTCTTGTACATATGATACCTCTTTTAGCCAGATAAGATCTCAGGGGGTCTGGCAGCTTGGCTACTCCTGAGCTTAGCAGCCATATGTCTGAAACTTCTGTGTCCTTCTTCAGGCACGTGAAAACAGATATGAAGTCGTATTCCAAGAACCAAATACACCCTGGAAGTTCAACGTTCGAGAACTGACGAGGTACATCCTTTTCTCTTTGATATAGCAAACAGTTTCTCATTTTATTGATGTGCTTTGTGGAAGGTCAGCCCTCTTCCTCTTCATAGAACCTAAAAAATGACCTAGTAAATGACAACAGAAGGGTTTTTGGAAAATTTCTATGAGTCAGTACCTGGTCTGCATTGAATTCAGCCCTGAAAGAGCCTGACTGTGCTGATGTGAATCAGGTAGTAGAAAAACCACCACATTTGAAGTGTTGTATTTAAACTGCAACCTTCTTGGGGTGGGAACCCTGATTTGCATTCTGTATTTTGAGTAGCGCTCCCTGTATTTGGGCACAAAACCTTTTCTAAGCACTACAGACAATATTCAGACTTCTTAAAAAATCTAAGCATAACAAAGATTGTCTCGCTGTAGTGGGATGCTGCATTAAGGGGTGGTCAAATAATGGGTTTCTAGAGAATTAAATGCAGCTATGTGCATGTTAGTTTGGCTACTGACTGTAGATCTAATGTTTATATCACAAAAAAACCTCCATGTGGCCTAATTTTCTAGCCTTTAACTGGCCGACTGTTAAGCTACGTCACAGCGGAGAGTGACAGAAGCTAACACGTGCTGATGTAATTCTCCTTGCAAGGAAAGGGGCACGGGTGTTTCATTCTGACTGATTATTTTTGCACGTAACAAGAGACAAAGGGCAGAGGGCCATGGCCCAGAGCACTGTCAGCTCCAGGGTGAGGCAGGACATGGCAGATGGCAGCTGATGGCTTGGGGCTGAAGGCAGGTGAGGACACCCAACAGCCTTAGCAGTCCACTGCAAGTGTCAGCTCTTGCTTCAGCAGCACCAGCTGGGAGCCATTTGTAGGGCATCACTACAGGGGCAGATTTTACTAGTAATCATTTGTTATAAGCCAAGCTACTCAGTAACTTGTGTTTTATTAATCATTTGAAACAAGTTGGTTTTTTACAGTAGCACTATGAAGTGAATTTAGATCCACTCAGTTTGGAGTGGCTCTTTGGCAAATGATTAAGGAGCAGGAGGTTGCTTCCACATAGCATCTTTCCCAGCAATATGGTTTGGGCTGGTTGCTGGTCCCAGGCACAGGCTGCACACGTGTGCAGGGCACGGGCTGCTGGAGGACTTTGTGCCCTCCTCACAAGTGGGTTGCTGCAGTGCCTGCAGCCTGCTGGCATCACAGTCACCTTAATTCCACCAGGGAGAAAATGTGTTGGGAAGTGCAGGATTTGCACAACACAAGGCTTTGAAAATATGGACAAACTTAAGATTCTAGAGGATGAATAGTGCCTAACACAGCTAAATGGCAAAACTGCAGATATTCAGAGATTGCAAACTCAGACAAGCAGACATCCCTGATGGTCTTTGGAAAAACAGTTTCTGTTAACGTGTCAAGATTCTGCAGCTGTTTCTGGTCTGGCCAGAAAGCCCTGCAGGCTTGAGCAGCCTGTTCCCTTCCCTCTCAGACTCATCATCATTTACAAATCTGCCCTGGAGCCTGAGCCACATCAGGTATGTTCTTTTACCCCCCGCTTGCCTCAGACAAGGCAACAACAGGTTTTTGACCTCTATACTTGTTGATTATTATAGCCTGGGCTATTTACAGCCCTTGTCTGCACTTCTCCAGATTTATAAAAGCTCACCCTGAGGATAACAAGCCCTTAGGACTAAAACTCATATAAAATCATACACAGCTCTTCTACATAGCTCTTTCTTACCTGGCCTACTTATATCCTGGCTGCCCACAAAAATACTTGCATTGCATTTTTCAACAGTCACAAAAATATTTTTAAGTAGGTGAAGGTGAAAAGTGGTGTGGCAGAAAAGGGATAGAGATAGGTCAGTGGGGACATGAACCGTTACCCTGAACGTATCAGGAACCTTAGCAAGCTTAAAATAACCTTTAATACGTGGGCAGCTAAATACTTGTATTTTCTGTTAATGTTGACTCTACAGAAGAAATATTCATCATGTCCCTCGACAAAAGATACAACAGATGAAAGAAGAATACGAGCACAATGTTACCTTCCACAGTGTTCTTCAGTCTGAAAAACCAAGCAGAGATGAGAGAAGCTCCAGTGGACCAAATGCAGCTTATGGCATGGGTGCCCATTTCACCCCCCTTCCAGCCTTCTCAACCAGAAGACCTCACGTGGCACGTAGAAACACCACACCACTTAACTGAAGAGGTGGATTCCTCAGTGTGTTTTAATAATCAGGGTATAAAACCTAGTTTTACCTTTTTTTTGCTAAAATGTTTTTTAGTCCTTGTATTTTTCTACCACATTTCTAAATAGGTTTTTTATTTCTTGAAATCTTTAAATGTGAGATTATGATCTCACAGCTCTACGTGACCAATCTAAAACCACTGTCCCCAGTACAAACTGTATTCCCTCTCACCTCTCTTCACAAGAATCCATTCAAGCTCATGGTGAAATTTACAGGCAGTGTGGCTGTGCCACACACTTTGGTGGGTTTTTTTTCCTCCCCCCTATCACTTTCTTATCACCAACAGATCAAAACAAATATTCTTGAATGAATTCTTTCTTACAGGCCATGTGGACAAGTCTTTTTCCACACAGTTCATTTCTTGCCATTTTAATACTTTAGGCATATAACCTTTTGTTTCTTTCCACTCCACCTTGCCTGGCTTTAAAGAGAGGCAAAGTGAATGGTGGGAAAAGTTGCTCTGAACGGCTTCTAGCAAGATTGGTTGCTGTTCCCTGGCTACACCTCTGCTGTCTGGATTCACACTGGTCTCATCTCTGTCATAGCCAATCAATCAGCTTCTCCAGCCTGGAGGAGAAACCCTTTAACACACCAAGAGCCAAGACATAGGAACTCAACTAAGTCCATAAACAGAGGAACAGGGAGTATTTCCTCCTACAAAGAAACATTAGTGTTAAGCTAGTGCAGGAATGGGGCTATGGGAGCAGCCCTGAATAGCTGAAGCACAAGGCTACCATGTAGCCAAATTAACTCAGAAGTACAAAATAATGAACTAATAAAGGAGAAAAAACCCCCAGCCTTTTAAGGGCAAAAAATCAATTCCTTCCACCACCCAGTGCCAAGAAGCCACTGACTGCTGGCTGAGAAAAGGCAGCATCCTGCAATAGCTTTATCCTTATGGTCAAATTCTGCCAATTATGTTCTTGTCAAGAAGCCTTGTGAACCATTTTAAAAACTCAGTGGTTTTGATGGCAATTTTTTTAAAAGGATGTGTAGATTATTAGGCACTGCTTATAGAGCAGGACAGTAGTGAGTTATTTTGCAGGAGGAGATGAAGACTGCTGACACTGGATATGAAGAAATACAGGTAGAGCTGCTATCCATTGAGCAATTTAGCAGACAGAAGAGAGAAATGAATATGCTGTTTCTGGGCAAAAGCTGAACTGTCTGATGAATTGCATTTTTTTACTCAAGCTGCCTTTAAAGACATGGTATCATCACTGGAAGCTGTGAACTAGGGGGCCTGGAGAACCTGGCTGTGTAGTATTGCACAAAGGCTCACAGAACTTGTGTCAGCTCATTACCTTTCTCCAGTCCTGCTACACTGTCCAGCTCAGCACTTGAGCCAAGTGAAGGGCACAGGACCCTTGAAATGTTGTCAAATGGTGGCATCAGTTCCAAAATATCCTCCCTTCTTTGACCCACAGGTGGTAGGAAGCAGCAGGGCCAGGGCTATCAACACCCAACAAAGATGGGGAGGGAGGAGCTGGTCTAAGCAGGACTTTTCCTTCTCCAGTGGAAGAACTCTTCCTTTTGAGGAACTTGACCTCTTGAAATTAAGTAAAGAATTCAAATACTAACTCCCTCCCAGCAGAAAGATGTCAGCATGAAATCAAATAAAGATTTGATTGTCCTTCATGATGCTGCAGCTGCAAGTGCTTCTTTAAGGAGTAATTCAGAAACACCAAGGCTCTCTTATTAATACCTTGATATGTCATTTTGCTAGGAATTAAATAATCATAGCTCTTCTCTGCACCTCTTTTAGCCCTGCAGGGAAAGGTTGAAAGGAAAATACAAGAACTGTGCCCAAGTTACAGAGCAATATTTCAGAATTGTTAGTAACAAACATAGAAAATGGTTTATTTTGCCTCATGCCACTCGTAATAGACAAGTAACTATTTAATACTGCAGAGAATGACAGAGGTGATGGTTTTATACCAAAACAAAGATCCTGCTCTCCTTTAAGAATAGATCAGAATCAAAGCAAGAATTGATAATGTCATCAAATCTTTAGACATACTGATGCTATTGTAGGATACATGATTGTCTGAGAAATATATAATTACTTTAAATTATTCTGCAGCTGAAGTGTCATTTCACAAGTCTTGTTTTTTTTTGTTATACAGCTTTATTAAATATAATCAGGATTTAATGTACAAAGTGTAAAAATAATCTGAATTTTAAATATATACAATACTGTACATTGAGTAGCATTTTTGGAGCATTTGTCTGTAGCGTTCTGGTACCAAGACCTTAGCTTCCTTTCTGTCCTTCTGAAGAGCCTCAGCTATTTCAAAACTGCCTTTTGAGGGGTTATGTGCTTCCCCTGTAGACCTGGAACTATTATGAGGTGAAAGATTATCAGATAAAAGAGTAGCTATTGTTTTCATTTACATAACCAGTCTTCCTCTCCTAGGGTAAAGTATTCATGAGTGCTTGTGTATTAATCATTGCAAGCTCTTCATCAGCAACCAGGTCATTCTCAGGAAGATGGACAGTTTCTCTCACTTTTCTACAGGGGGTTACATGACCAATATTCTGATTTGTTTCTTTTGATGACTTGCTGGATTTTAACCCCAAACTGCGTGGAGGCTGAAATGCTTTTTTTAAAGATGGAGAAATGTGTGAACGCAGTGGTGTCAGCGGTGGAGGGGCAGGTATGCAACTGAGCAAGTCCATAGCCTTTCTCTTTCTGCTGTTTTTGGGATGGTCTTCATTAACTGTAGCTGCTGAAGGTGTTTTTGGTGACCACAGGGTGACGAGTTTCATGTTTGGTGTGCTAGTTGACAAAGGGCTTGGATGCTTTATCTCCATTTTAGAAGAGTTCTAGTTAAAAAGAGAAAAGTTTTTACCAGAATGTCCTGTTTCA
Organism: Megaceryle maxima; assembly: GCA_024605025.1. Taxonomy (NCBI): domain Eukaryota; kingdom Metazoa; phylum Chordata; class Aves; order Coraciiformes; family Cerylidae; genus Megaceryle; species Megaceryle maxima. The sequence continues at coordinate 16,733 of JANHGN010019084.1, read as the reverse complement.
TTAGCTTCCTCAATTACTTCCACAAAATGGGGGGGGGAAACTGATAGAAAAATGTTATCATTAATGTCAAACTCTTCTGGGGGTGACTAATATTATTCTTTCAAGTACTGAGGCTTGATAAACCACTGTCTAGATGTACATTGAGACAGCACATTTACATTCTGTTTCTGAGTTCTCAGCTAAATGTGCCAGGTGTTAAGAAATCAAAGCACTCCTAAAAATGAACTCTACTGCATTGGATATGTCCTCCACCACTGCTAAATAGGCAAAAACGAGGAAAAAAGAATTTGAAGAAAAAAGGGATAGAATGTAGAGCAAAAAACTTGAAGATAACAGTACACCCAAGACAGATGCTGGACAGCAAATCATTCAACTTAATGTCAGAATACCTCAAATGTCTCATTTGTTTTAACTTGGGTAATATTTAATAAAAGGATCAAGCTAAACTTTAAGAATTAAATACTAGCATTCTCTCTGAAGTGGAAAAGGACACCTTATATTTAGTCCCCAGGAACTGATCTCACATCAGGGTGTTTCTACTTTCCTTGCAAGTAGCAGCACAAAAAGTATTTTCCATATATATTTTCCAAGTATACTCCACATCAGGACCAACTTGCCACCAGCAGCCTTCATGGGAAACTTGAGTACTATTTAACTCAAGTTTTGTCAAGACTGCTATAAAATGTAAACATTTACTAGGTGATACCTCTTCTAAATCCTGGAAATAGTGAGCAATATCTAGGAAAAGATGACCAAAAGGTAAATTCTCTAAATGAAAGTAGTAACTACAGTGTGCCAGGAAAGAAGAATTTATGGATAAGGATTTTTCCCTCCAGTGACATCCATGTCAGATAATCTTCACAGTGGGACCACAGAAGCAGTAAATCATCTACTGGGAAAAGATGATTCATTTTACTCACATAAAATTCAGAATATTTAAAGTATGGTGTGGAAACAGAGGCCACAAGGGGAGGTTTTCATGTATTGCTTGGTGGAAGAATAGTCTTAGTTCTTCCCGGGGAATAATCCTAAATCCCCCCACAGAGAAAGCTTCTAATCAGCTTGCACTGCCCTGAAGAGAACTGGAGGAGTGGACTGAGCAGTGGGACCATTCACCACAGCTAGCACTGTAAAACTTGCTTATATCCTTCCTGCATGTACTGTCAGTAGAAACACAGTATAAAGTACCAGAAGCTTACCCAACTTTTATCCTCTGTGTAAACACTGGAGTTGGAGGAAGGTGAGGGGCTGTCCAAGCCCCACCTTTTATTTAAACAGGGTGTAAGCAACAGATTTCTTTTTAGCAAATTCATCAATTTACTTTCTGCATCAGAGCAAAAGGAGGCCACATTCTGTAAAGGAGAAACATTTACAATGCAGAATAGTTTTTTTTTCAAATTGCGTAAGTACTACATGTTCACAAAGTATTTAGGACTTTGTTTTCTCATCCTAACCCCCTATGCACTTTATTTTATATCAAACCAACAAATTAGAACACTACTGCACTTCCCCTAGAGGGAAATAACTATCATACCTTCCGTTTATTGTTAACAAGAAAAAAAAATTCCTTTTGTATTTAAACTTATTTTTCAGTAAGGAAGAATGCATGGCCAAGACATGCTATATAGCACAGCTAGAAAAATCTATATAATAATAATAAATGAAATCAATCTAATACTGAGTATGTTCATCTGAGCAAAGACAGTAGCTTTCATCTTTTAAAAGGCTAGAGCCAAACTCTCCATGACAGATTCCATACACACAGTATATGTACACACTGTATTTTTTTGTTAGCCAGAGAACATTGTGGCACATCCTAAAGCCAGTGTTGCTTAAGCTGAATTAAAATAAAGTCAGAAGACATTCAATAGGTGAGACATGGAGCCCACCAGGAAAAGTGCATTCCATCTCCCAGAAAATGCACTCAAATTTAACATTACGTGCATTACTTGTTTTAAAGACTGAGTAGGAGTAGTAATGGACTTTTTGGTGAAGAATGTAACAGAGCAGTAAGTAAAATTAATGATTAAAAGTAAAAATCTACAGATTTACCTCTATCATACTTTTCAGTTCGTTAACCTTCTCTTGAAGGTAGTTTTCCTTCGGACTGGCTGAAAATACAGAAAGATCTCCAGCTGACAGCACAGGAATTTCTGATCTGAATTCTGACTGCCAGCGAAGGTTGCTTCCAGAAACAAATGCACAGCGCACAACTATGTCTTCAATAGCTAAGTGTCCGAGATCTGTGCAGATCTTTACTGCCACTAAATTATAGCTTTCATCAGATAAGTACACCATAGTAGTGGAACCTAAAAGCAAGGAAAAAAAGTCTGAATTAGACCATAAATCTTTAAGAAAAAGTTGATTACTGTGATTTCTATCTATGAAAAAGCTACAAACATCTTGCAAGAGAATTAATGGATGTAACATGGCAACCTATGCGCATGGTACCAGACATTGTTCTGCTTCATTCATATTCTACACTCTCTCCCCGAGTACCAAAACCAACTCAAAGGCTGTGTTCCAGTGTTTAAAAAGCAATACTCCTGTGGTGCTCTTCCTTTTAATTCAGATTATCCAGCTGTTCCTGCCCATGAGCTCCAGTGCCTGCATTCCACTCATTCCATGACACTGTACACAAAAGAGGGAGCTCATGAACATGCACAGCGGTACTTGTGCAGATGCTGAACACAGATGTGAGAACTTACATCCAACCATTTATGGAAAAAAATAAACAAAAGCTGCTCTTGGGCTCAGAGCCTCCATTACTAAATTCTTTCTGAGCTAATAAGCAAAGACAGTTTTCCCTTAGTAAGTAGAATTATCTGCCAGCATATCAGGGTGATGGGCTATAGCAGGCAGGTATTCACAGACCTGAGATAGGCAGGTACGACACCAAGATAATTTTGACTTTTGCAATTGGGGAAAAAAACCTAAAAAATCAAACAAAGACACCCACCCACCCACACACCCACCCAC
>JANHGN010019083.1:29855-43666 GCA_024605025.1 Megaceryle maxima | reverse complement strand
TTTTTTTCTAATTTAATTAAAACTGGAGGTTGTGGATTGAAATCCCAACTTCAACCATCTCCTACAGTGCTGTTGCTGCCTGAGCTCCATGAAGGCACCCTGATTTCATTTCACAGATCTCTTGAGCATAGCCCAGGGTTTAGGCCTGTGCAGAGTAGAGAGGGGGGAGAACCTCCCTCGACCTGCTGGACACACTCTTCTTTATGGACCCCAGGGTACCTTCCTTCCACAAGGGCCCATTGCTTTTCCATGGATAACTTACTGTCCACCAGGACACCAAGGTCCCTCTCCATGGGGCTGCTTTCCAGTGGGTCTACCCCAAACTGTACCAGTACATGGTGTTGTTCCTCCCCAGGTGTAGGACTCTACACTTATCCTTGTTGAACTTCATGATGTTTGCCTTTACCCAGCTCTCCAGTCATCCATCTCACTGGATGGCAGCACAACTTTCCAGTGTATCAGCCACTCTTCCAAGATTAGTATCATGAGCAAACTTACCGAAAGTACACTCTATCCCTTCATCCAGGTCATTGATGAAGATGTTGAATAAGACTGGACCCAGAACTGACACCTGGGGAACACCACTACTTACACATCGCTAGCTGGACTCTGCAACACAGTGATCACAACCCTCTGAGCTCAGTTGTTCAGCCAGTTCTCAACCCATCTCTCCGTCTGTTCTTCTAACTCACACTTCCTGATCTTACCCACGAGGATGTTGTGGGAGGCAGTATCAAAAGCCTTACTGAAATCAAGGTAGACAACATCCACTTCTCTCCCTGCATCTACCCATTAGTCACACCATCATAGAAGGCGATCAGATTAGTCAGACATGACTTCCCTTTAGTAAATCCATGCTGGCTACTGTTGATAGCCTGCTTTTCATCCATGTGTTGAGATACAATCTCCAGAGTATCCAGAGATACTCCATTACCTTTTCAGGGATGGAGGTGAGGCTAACTGGTCTGTAATATCCAGGGTCTTCCTTCTTGCCCTTTTTGAAATCTGGAGTGACATTTGCCTTCCTCCCATCCCCAGGCACCTCACCTGCTCTCCATGATCTTTCAAAAATGAGGAGCAGTAGAGCAATAACATCAGCCAGCTCCCTCAGTACTCATGAGTGCAGCCCATCAGGGCCCATGGATTTGTGTGTGTTTAGTTTACACAAGTGATTTCTAACCCAATCCTCATTCACCAGTGAAGAGATTTCCTCCTTCCAGGCTTTCACTCTTACTTCCAGGGTCAGGGATTCCTGAGGGCTGGTCTTAGCAGTGAAGACTGAAGCAAAGGCAGCATTCAGTAGCTCCATCTTCTCTGCATCCTCTGTCACCAGGTGTCCTGCATCATTCAACAGTGAGCCCCCATTTTCCTTTTACCACTGAGGGCTATTTCAAGCCCTTCTTGTTCTCCTTTACTTCCTTGTCTGGAATTAATTCCAGAAGGGCCTTGACCTTCCTTGTTGCATCCCTGCAAACCCTGACAGCCTTCCTATAATTCTCCCAAGAGACCAGTCCCTTTTTCCACATGCTGTGAACTTCATTCTTCCACTTGAGTTTTTTTCAGCAGCTCCTTGCTCATCCATGCTGGTCTCTTGCCTCCTTTACTTGGTTTTTTTTTACTCAAAGGAATGCACCTGTCTTGAGCTTGGAGGAAGTAATGTTTGAATATCAACCAGCTCTCTTGGGCCACCTTACCTTATAGAGTCTTAGCCCAAGGGATTCCTCCAAGAAGGTCTTTGAAGAGGATAAAGTTAGCCCTTCTGAAATGGAAAGTGTTATCTACTCATTTCATATTTATTATAGAACAGATGCTGGTTTTGTATTGGTTCAGAGCTGCAACCCTTAAATGAAGCATTAAAGCATGAGGGTGAGTAGTTTCCATCTGACCTAGTGAACCATCCTTTCCTGAAGGATTGGGAGAGGGAAGGTAACTGTGAGAGAAAATGGTGTAGTCCTTTGTGCCGAGCTCATTGTCTCCCATGGAAACTAGGTCAGAGGATAAAATACATTTGCAATCTTGGAACTATCTTTCCTGAAACCAAAGATGCAAATTCAGCACATTTGATTCACATTTTTGTTCCCTGCACAAACAAAGGTAATACTACTGGAATTCTGATTAAGCCTAATGAGGGATGGTGTAATGTATTCATTCCTTCCACTCTGGCTTCTTGAACAGATTAACTGCAAAATTTGCCATTCTCCATGCTCACAAATCATCAACATAGTTAAAAGAGAATCCTAATATTACTTGATGTAAACCCAGTGGTTATTTTTTTAATCTCTAAAGAATAAAAATTAATACAACAATAGCAAACTCGGTAGATGACTTGGTCTGTTTATATTAATGGTTAATGACCAGCAAATTAACACCGATCCAAACCAAGAGCAGGTTTATGTATGGACAGTAGGAGGTGATAGAGTACTCAACCAAGACATGTTCAAGTCTGTATACCACAGGATTATGTGACCAAGTCATATGATTCTTAAAGGAACTAGCACACAGAAACCCCAGCTTAGATCAAATTTTGTACACAAATGTAATAAAATGTAGAGAAAAAGGAGCATGTGGATGTTTTCAGGGAATATTTTAATTTGTAATTATTTTTGTGAATATATACAGTATGTTTTTTCATGTTTATATATAGCTACTTTGCATATACACACCTATAGTTGCATAAACATTCAGATAGGTTGGAGATAGCCATTATCACTTGTTAAGATAACTTAATTAAACTTGCTTATTAAATCCCTTTAATTCATTAGTGATAAAATCTTGATTAGTACATTTTCCTGCTAGGTGACCTTCTAATTTAATAGAAAACGAATTTTTAAATAGAGAAAAATGCCTGTGGCAGAGATTTCGTGCAAGTGAATAGAGTTTGTAATACACATAGGGATATAATCAAGCCTAATTACTGAGGGTGCAAATGAATTTTTATTTCATACACCAGAAGTGTCATTGATGAGCCATGGTTCAGAGTTTGAAATGCATTCAGGCTGGCAGTATGGGATTGAAGTCTGTGGGAAAATCACAAGCTAATTCATTGATTGCCCGTTGGAAATTACTGCTGTTAATTGTTAGGTAATTAACATGGAGCTACAATTATACTGGCCTTAGGGGGTGATTAATGTTTCAACATGTCACATTAGCAGTGGCTGGATTTTAAAAGCTTTTCTTTTCACATGGTTTAGAGACAGATGGTATATTGTCTATGAAAATTTGGTTTCTTTTACTGAAGTTTATACGAAGACAAAACGAATATTCTTTTTGTGCTGCAGCCTATTTTTATGTAGTTGAATTGTAAACATCTCAGCTTGATACACCTTAAGAAATAATATTTGTTAAAAAAAATCCCCATTATACCTTCTATGAATGCATAAAATATGTATGTTGAAAGGAAATTTTTTCCTGTACTTATTTTTCATGTAGAAAATAAAAAATAGATAATGTAAGATTAGACTACTTCGTGGTCTTACATTATTTAGTGATGATACAGGGAGAAGAATTGCACAATATGATACTTATTACAATCAATATAATTTAAGCAGAAACTAAATAAAACATGTTGAACAAATGCATTTAGTAACAGTAATAAAAAGTATATTAATATATCTCCACACTTCAGTATTATATTTTAGTCTGTGTTGAGATTTTTTTTTTTCCTTCTTCTCACAGTTCCAAGAGTTGGAATAAGACTGGCATGGACTTTTCAAAATTGTGCTCTGTTCTGCTTTAGCCATTAATATGCAGAATTAAGTCCTTAATTTTCCATCAAAGACAGCAGTGCCTGTGTTAGGAACGCTGTTAATGGGATCCTGGAATGACTACTAATATTTCCTTTCCTTTCCCTTTCCCTTTATACACTAGATAGAAATTTTGCAAGCTATTGATAATCACCCTGTAAATACTTTCTTGGTAATATTCCTCAGATATAACCTCTGCATGTTCCTGTTTGTGGTAGAAAATGGAAGTTTTGAAAGCATTTCAATTTTCTCATAATTGAGCATGACACTAAGTCTTGTGAAGGAATATGTTTAAATGTCACACTTAGAATAGTTTCTAGAAATTCTTCAGGTTTATAAGATAGTTTTTTTCCATAGCCACTAAAGTCACATAGTACAAAATGTGTAATAGACTTCCGGTAGTTGAAAGGATCAGTTTCTATGAGAGCACATATCTTTCTCTTTTTCTCATTTCAATTTTTTTGGTTCCTGTGATATTTCAAGCTGTGATCCAAGTAGTATTCTATGGTCTTTGCTATAACTCCAGTTACTTGCATTTCTATTTACTGTTCCACTACAATATACAACAGAAATCTTTATTAGTTTCAGCCATGCTTGCTAATAACTTCTAATTTCTGTTACGACATCTAAATCTGCAGGATGGGTTTCTGCTTTAAAAAACCAGCCATTATTTAGAATAAACCCCAAAGAAATGTAGCAGGTAGAATAGCCATCTAAATATTGTAAATATTCTTTTGTCTTTTTGATTTTTCTTTCTACAGAGTAGTATGAATTAAAACTTCAGTACACACTGGGATTTCATTCAGATGAATTCTCTCCCTTTTTCAAAGGACCTTGGGTGTTACTTAAACATGCAAAGTGTTGGTAACTGAATGGGAAGAGGTGGGTTTTATGAAGAACTTAATGGATCAGTATGTCTAGGAATACAACAGGAGATCACCTGCATTTGGTTAGTCATACAAGCTTTCCTGTGTTTTCATTCGAGTGATTGAGAGCCAGGAAATCTCAGTACATGGGTAGGTTTAACCAGAGATACTGACCACTGCTTTTAAAGAGCAGTAGTAGTAAACTGATACAATGCTTGGTCAGCAGAAGCCTTAAGCATATGGTTAACTTTAAGCACATGAGTAGTGCTGTTGACATTACAACTCAGTCTCTACTTACATGTTTTGTTAGATTAGGGTCATTGCCCTGGGAGGACTCCATAGGGGAAGAACACTCTAATTGGCAGTCTCATTAAGTTGTTCCTGGTCATGTGTCTGTGGAATGGGTATATTTGTCTGTTCAAAATCCTCCAGTCGAAGGATCTGTGGTCACTCATCCCAGGACAGATCACAATTTACACTAAGGCCATTTTGGACTTCCTTAGTAGGTAAGAAATGTGCAACTGTTATTTATTCCTGTCTGCATTGCCACCACATTAATAAGAATGAGCACCAGACTCTATATGATTATTTGATTCTTAGTAAAATTTTGAGACCATAGCATTCCTCAAACATATGTTTGAGGCATTTATGTTGGATTCTTTTCTCCTGAGTCTCCTTCTGATCTCTATTTATAGTGGCATTTTTGTTCTAGTTTCTGTATTTTATGAAAGCAGTGCCAGTGCTAGAAGACTATTTAAATTTGGGCTTTTATGGTAGTTGACTATAATATGAGTGCTAAGAGTGTGGTGAACAAATAGAAGGAAACTGCATAGATTAATTTATTTTCTTAATTTTCTAAAGTGATTGTAATTACCCCATTAATAAAATTTATTGGGAAAATATCTCGAATCTCAGGATTTCCAGGTTTGACTCTGCCCTTCTGGACAGACATTCAAAAATTAAATACTCCTTCTTGTTCTCACTTTTTAACTATTTCTACCAATTCTCCACTTTATTTCCTGCTTGTACAGTCAGCAATATACCTGTATTTCCTACTCTTGTGTCTCGTCTATTCTGGAATCTTCCTCTTGGAAATAAATCCTCTGACATTCTCTTTCTAATGTCTAATGACCATGATGGGCTCCTCACCTTCTTTGCTCATAATCTTATCTTTTCTGTCACTGACTGTATAATGTGTTTCTGTCACAGATGAACTGACTTCAGTCCTGTTCTTTGAAAGCTTGCTCAAAGACCAGCTTTCCAGAGTTCTAGCATAAAATTGCCCACTTTCTGCATTCTCTTCATCACAGTTCAAGCTTCATTGCTATCTTAGTCTCTTTGAGAGAGAAAAATAGTTTGTCTCTCCAGTTTTGCAAGTGCTCCAATTTTAAAGTAATTTGGGTTTGTTAGTACAGGTTTTGTTCCCCAGCCCCCCCCCCCACCCCCCCCGCCCCGGTGCAGATGATTGCTAATATTATTTCATAAAGGTAGCTATGGATATAACTTAAGGAGGTTATCAGATGAGCTGAAATGTGGTTCTTGGCTGAAACCAGAATCCAAAGAGGTTAGTTTTCTAGGGGGCTACTTTTGAACTGCAGGTATTGCATTCACACTTGCTGTTTATCTCTGCTTTCCACATATGCATATGTCCTCCTTCACACCCTTTATATTATCTTAAATATTACCATTATCTCTGTGATTAACTTGAGTTTACAGTGTAACTCGACTGTTTAAAGACATTTGTCCGGATATACTTCCCCTAAAGAACTTCATAGAGAGACTGAACACCTCAGATCAATCAATCGCTTTACAGCTCTCTGTCTAGGCAGGGTGTTTCTTCATATCATTCACATGATGACCATGCCAGCAAAGTTGTGCTAGCCAAACTAGGCAAGATTCAACCCTTTTCTGTGGTAAGCTTGATATCCAGCATATGCATAATGATCTAGTCTAAAGTACTGGATGTTCCATGTATTTTTAGGAAGACATGCAGTATCTTTGCTACCATCTGCTGCATGCTGACTGATCATCAAGCCTTGTCTGACATATGATTTGACTCTCTTCTCACCACTAGTGATCTTGCATGATTATCTGAGATCCAGGAGCCTCTTGTTTTTTTAGATTTCTTCATATTTATTACTGTGAATTTAGCACTGCCACTAAAATACCTTTCCAGTCCCTCCTCATAATGTCGAACAATAGAAAAAGCCCTGAATTCATTCCAGAAAGTCCTAGGCTTTTATGGTAGCAAAATGTTAATGAATAATGCCAAATTTCTATATGTGCTGAGACAAGATGATACTATATATAGTATACATAGTGCAGTACAGTAAGAAAATAATATTTAAAAAATATATATTAATCTTATATATATATATATCTATCTTCAAAGATTTTAACTTTAGTCCTTCCAGTTAATGGCATTAGGACACAGTTGATTTTTAAAAGTACCTTTCTGCACTAAGTTTAACATCTGTCATTCCCAAAATCTTTTTCACAATTTCATGTACATTTCAAATGTAATTTTCTAAATATTTTTGTTTTTAAAAAGGATTTTAATGTGGTCTAGTTCTAGGGGAAAAAAAAAACCAAAAACAAAACAAACAAAAAAACCCCATCAAACTGCATAGAGAGATTACTACAAATGTACATTACAAAAGCAAAGAAATCACTGAGACAAAACTAATCATCATTTAGATTATAAGTAGAAGATGATTACAAAACAAAGGACTGTATGACAAGTTATGTTATGCCATGTTTATGTAGCCAAATGTCTCAGCTTTATAAATGAAAAAGCCTAAGCAGCTTACAGTAGAAAAAGTAATCATTCAAATTATAAACTTAAGAATTTCTAATTACATTCTTCATCAAGCTGAGTCTATTGTAACTTAAAATACACAGGAAATGATTCGCTCCATTTTAAGACCAGCAGGTAATATTTCAGCCATTATGAAATTGCTGTTCAGTTTTACAAAAGTGTTAATGCTATTAAACCATCTTTTTTTAGGATAAATGTTCAGAACTAGTACAGTTCATAATCCAACATCTAGTAAGAACATATTCTTATATTCTCATATGTAATTGTTGATTTATTTGGGGCTTTATTTATATATCTATATAAAAGTAAACATATTGGATCTCTCGGTGTGCTCTTGCTCTAATAATTAGATGGTTTTGATCAAGAACTCAATCCTCCAAATATATAGCAGAAAGTAAAGTATTTGCTGTTCTTATCAATGTTTATAAATATCTGAAGGGTGGGTGTGAAGAGGATGGAGCCGTTCTCTTTTCATTTGTGGCCTCTGACAGGACAAGGGGCAATAGACACAAACTGGAACACAGGAAGTTCCACCTCAATATTAGGAAAAAGTATTTACTATGAGGGTGATGGAGCCCTGGAACAGGCTACCCAGAGAGGTTGTGAAGTCTCCTTCTCTGGAGACATTCAAAACCTGCTTGGACTCACTTAGAAAATCTTAGTTTCCTGTTGCTACTCGGAAAGTCTCAGGTGGTCAGCAGAGGCAAAGTTTATAGACATAAGTTTTCAGCTGAGAACTAATCTGGCTAAAAGTACTAGAACCACAGTCTTATGAAGGTGCAAATTTGAACCAAAGCAAGAAGAAAGTATTATTTCCTATTTAAGAAGTAAAAAAATAATGAAACACAGGGTCTGCTTGGCAGCACAGGCTTCTCTTAAGTAACTTCTATCAGAGATAGTCCAGTATGTTTCCTATCATCAAGAATTTGCTCCTTGAGAGCACCCTTAGCTACATTTGTGTAACATGAATAAAACAGGTGTCATCAGGAGCAGCCTTTCTGATAGTTAAATGCCTTGTATGCCCACTGGCATGCCACATCCTGTGGCAATCAGGGACTTAAAATTCAGGCAAAAGCACCCCTAAGCAATAATCACCAGCAAGGGGATGAGCCTTGTCCTATCACACAGGCAAATATATTAGCAGACCACAATTTGATTTTGTGATAAAAATGTCCACTGTAAATGTAAAGACTATTTGGGAGATAGAACCTGGAAGTGCTTTCTGTTGGAATGACTGATATCACATAACCCACAAGCATTGCTACTTAGCTGCCTGTAGTAGCTGGAAGAACATAGTGCTTGATAGCTGAGGAGTCTCTTTCAGGGACATACAGTCTCATGTTACATATTTCAGCTAAAGGAGTGTTACATATCACTATAGTGTTGCATACATAACAATATTCCTATTAAGTGATTTGTCAAGTGAACTGTATTAGTCAGCAATTTTGACTTTCCAGTAGATCATCACCTCTTTCAGTTCTACCTTCTCAGCACTTTCCTTTCTTAGGTATGTGCATGCAAAAATCTGCTGTATCAGATATGACACAAATATGGCTTTCTGTCATAGATTTTATGGTCTCCTCTTTTTTCCTGTCACTGGAGAGATGACTACCTCTAAATTTGAAAATATGGCAGAGTTAAAGAATAAAACACTTTGATAATGCTTTTATCATAATGCTAAAGAAAAGCAATATCACATTAACAATAGAGGCCTCATTTTTTATTAAAGAATTGTTTTATTTGCATTTAATTAATCAGATTTAATTAATTTTAATTTAAGAAGCTGTAATTTTGTGTAATGGAACTGTATGCAGTAACCTGATATTTGATCATTAGTCTGATTAGCCTGCCTTCTAATTAACTCTTGGGTTTTTTTCCTTTTTTAATTTCCCCCCTACACACCCTTTGAATCAGAAGCCAACAACTGCAATGACACCCTTTTTGTAGCTGTTTTATCATTAATGAATTGTTTGTTCTAAAAAATTTACCATGAATGCTTAGCCAAATAACTGCTTAAATATTTCTTATGTTATACATGAGTATGTTGATATCATGAATTATTTTATTTGGAGTATCTTTGCAGTTGCATCCATTAATAAATAAAAAAAGATAAAAAAAATTTAAAAAGAGTTTTACATAGTGCCTAAGACCTACTCTGTCATTCTCATTCTACCACATGCAGTAAGGGTTAAACTGTATAAATGCATCCAATGTATGAATGTATCCATTTCTATCTGTCATCAACTAATAAAATTTAATGTGTCTATCACTTGTCTTCAGCTGATTTCTCAGTGTCAGTAAGCACATCAGTGTTCTTTCTCTGGTACCATTCAAGTTCATTTGGAGTCTCTGCCCATCCCATTCTTCCTTCAGTGTTTTCCTGTTTGCTAGTGATGAGGCCTTTCTGCATCTTGTTGTTAGTACCCCTCAGTTTTGCATAAAATTATTATCAAAACACTAGCAAAAATCTTTCCCAACACAGAATCCTAGAGAAACACACTTATTAACATCAAAATATCCTGTCAAATTGTTATACCTGGTTTTGATAGTTTCGGAGCTACTGAAGAGTTCTTCTAAATCCTATCTACTGTGATTCAACTTGTAGTTTCTTGTGTTGCACCATATAAACTATTTTGCTGAAGTTTAGGTAGATTACATATACAACATTTTAATTTATCAGAGAAAAGAACTCAGTGTGATGTGATTTACCTTAAGAGCAGTTCAAGTTGTATTCTGGGTTTTGTAGCTCCAAGATTCCTTTGCTTCCTCTTCACAATAAACATCCCATTTCCTGTTTCTGGTCACAGGTATTGCATGTGACAGGTTTATTAGGCATCCTTGCTTCTGAAGTTGAAATTTCATGTGCTAATTCCTTCAGTATTCTTGGATGGGGATTATCCAGTTCCTTAAAGATGCGTGTGTTAAGATTTTCCTAGTCAGGAAAGGAGACATTCATTTATCTGCATCTTTTTTTATTTCTTATGTCCACCTGTTCTGCATCATCATCCAGATTGGAAACAGACCAAAGCATTCGTTTAGTTGAGTACTCCGATTATCATTGATGTCTACTTTCTCCTTGTAAAGAAATCACATTTTTTCTCTCATTCTGTTTCTACAAGACTTTTTAATATCTGTTTTCATTTTCTTTGGAATGTTTAACTCATCTTTTGACAGTTCTCACGTTTTGTCTACAACTTCTGACTTCCAAAAAGCATCTGTTCTTCCTGGTCAGACTCTTTTTCCTGTTCTCATAGCTTTTTACTTTTACCAAACACAAACTGAATACGTCAAGGAATTTATTTTTTTTCACAACTTCCTCAACAAATCTTATCCAAAGCATTTGGGTGGGTCTTGTTATCTTTGCAATATGTATGAAAATGCATATACACACAAATAAATACATTTCCTAACAATAACTTTAATGTGAATGCAAATGAAACAATCTGTCATAATACATGAACTGCAGTACCTGTATGTATGTAGAACAAATATGGAGAAATTAGGAACAGTCATCTAATACATGAAAGTTAAGTGAACCAAAGCAACTGAGCAAAAAGGACAAGCATATGATAAGAATACTTAATACAGAAAGTGAGGAACTGCATCGCTGTATAAAAATATTATCTGTCTTCTTGTAACACCAAATAAAATGTCTGGGTGTGTCTTAGGCTGCAGAATGTCTTTGAATCATTATACAAATTCAGATAATATGGTGGTGTTAGAATAAGCACTTGTACCTTTTTATTATCCCAGATGTACTGTTGCAGATCATCTGTCTGGGTCATGTTAAACAGTTTCTTCTGTGGAGGAGGCCTTACTAGTACATCCTGCAAGACAGCTTCCCACTATTCAAAAAATTAAATGTCTATTTTATACATCATGAACAACTTGTCCATTTATTACTAACAATAAAAGAATAATATAAGCTTTGATTTTTTTTTAAAGTATGAATTACCATGTCATGGCAAAGAAAGAATGCTTTTGATTTCTGAGTCTACTGAAACCTGTACTCTTTAGACTAGTGTACTGACCATTTTTATTTGTGGATTGATGCCAGTTATAATGAACATTATATTCTGTATTATATTTATTTCCAGTGAATAACTAAAAGAACTCCACTTCTTTGAAAGCCTTCTCAGATATGAGCTCAAGCCTTCATTTGCCTTTCCAAATGACAAATTTAAAAGGATCTGCAGCTGGGATTCAGTCTGAGGGTAAGCCTTCTCATGCTAAGTGCCTCTGTACATTACAGTCAAAGGACTCAGTAGACTCAGTATAACTGCTAAAGCCTAGGGTGGGAAAGGGTTGAATGAGTGCTTAACTTAATTCTATGCTAGGTCTAAGCTACAGTGTCTTGTGTCATTAGACTGCATTAGAGTGTGCAAGACACCTACATGGAGCTGACAGATATTTACTTCCTCCTATGGGAGATTTGGGATTTTTGAAGCAGCAGCTGGAAGCCAGGAAGAATACCCAGGGCACTAAACAGCTCTGTTAAGGTATTATGAGTTACATCACCAAAGTTAACGTGAGATTGAATGCCATCTTGTGGGAAGGGTAATCCTAGAATATAATTTCTTAACATGTTTAAGTTAAATATGTTAAAATATATTTTAAAGTAGATATATTCTGAGCTCTGAATACCAGTTGGGGTAAGCTTTAACATTATGACAAATTTTTTTTTCTGAACAGGGAAAGATGTCTTCACATTGTTGGAAGAAGAAACACTAAAAAAAAAAAAAAGAATGTGAGGAATCAAAAGGACTAGACCCCATACAACAGAAAATAGAACTTGTTATTACTACATGACCAAATTGCTAACATGTGAAGGATTGGGAAAATTGAAGAAAGAGGAGCAAAGATCAAACCAAGTAGATGTTGATAGTTTTTCCACTTCTGCATTCATCTAGTTGTCAAACCTGCAAATACAACTCCACCAAAACATTGAACATATATCATCTAAATCCTCTTTGGGGGAGAAATTTCTCCTAATATATTCAGTCAATATATAATAGGTCAGCTGTACCTATAAACTACAGACATTCAGGCAGCTTGTGGCTTTTATGCTATTTTCATGTTATATTTCGGTAATTAAATTTTGCATTTAGGAGTGTTTGAAACTGGTAACACAACCAGTTAAACTTTTTCTGCAAATGTCAAGTTATTTTTCCAAAAGGAATTATTCTTTAATAGATCATTTGGAAAAAAAAAAAATAGTGCACAAGATCCAAACCACTTTATTTCTCTTTGGTGACATATACCACTATTACAAACACTAATGATAAGCAAATAAGACCCAGTTGCAAGGAGAGTGGCCCTTAAGGTGTAAAGGATCAGTGGAGGGGAATAAGGGGAATAGAGAGCTGAAAGAGAAGGAATCACAAAAGTTCAAAACCACTAGTGTGAAAAAGGCACAAGGATGTCATAATTTCTTGATATACATGACTAAGTGTGCCAGAGTCAGCTCACTGGAACAAAATTAAGATTGCTCAACATTTCTGAAGAATACAACATTTCCAAGGCATAGATCAATCAATAAATTTAAAATTATTTACTTTTTCAGATCTTCTTTCTCTTTACTTTTTGGTGAACACGACCCTGCTGGTTCAGAGGAACTGGAGTATAGGAACCTATGAGCAATTATGAATCATGTACTCAGCAGGACCTGCAGTGATTAGAAGTGATGAAATGATTGATTGTAGCATTCATAAATCGCACATGGTTTCAGATTAAGTTAGATATAAAGAAGTGAAAAACCATTATCAATGCCTGTGATGACTTTGTGTCAGTTCATACTTTTAGGATGAACGTAACAAAGCAGAAATGATAAAACCTTTTATGTGAAATCTAAAATTCACATTTGTTTAACTCTTTATTCATGGTCTTTAAGTATCAGAAAGAACAAACAATTTACTTGTAAGTCTTGTCCAATCCTATGGATATTCTGCGAAACAAAGTCAGTATAAATACAATGCAGAATGTCAGAAGTATTCACAGGTTTACCTTGGTATTGGTGTTTTATATCATATCTTACCAATTACTAGTGACAACTTTCTGGTGTTAAATCCCTTCTAAAGGGATTTATTGCTTTGACAAAGGTATCCAGACAAGATCATGGTATTTCTTGTTCTTTGGTCATGCAAAATAATTTTTCCGTGCTGTTTCAGAAAACATAAGGAAATGGAAAGTTGAATTCCTCAGCTGAATGAAGCAGCTGTTTGGTGTTTACTCTTAATTGCTGTTGGTGAGTAGACGTCTCCTTCGTTCACAGTTAATAATGAAAACACTCTTTTAAAAATATATTATATGCATGTGTGCCAATAGGCAGCTGCCAGGAGCCTTTCAGAGGTTTATTGGGCCGTCCCAGCGGTGAGTCCCTCGGCC
>JANHGN010019083.1:13280-29755 GCA_024605025.1 Megaceryle maxima | reverse complement strand
AAACACTCTTTTAAAAATATATTATTTATTTATTTCTACTTTAAAATACATTTAGTCATTGACCTTGATAGTGTTTTCTGGGCTCTCTGCCACAAAGCATTTAATAAGGTTTTTTGAGACATGTAAAATGGTATTATTAATCTCATCCCTACAGATGTATAACCAGTTGCATTACATTCTGACATATACTCTAAGCGTTACTTAAATTTACCAAGTTCATTTATAACTATGTATTGGATTATCTAACTTTTGGATTTATTTACCTCTTCCTGTTTTCAGATTCTAAAATGTTACTTTCAAAAAGATTTTTGTAATTCTAGCAAAAGTTTTCTTCTGTCTACTTTAGACACTTCTTGGCATCTCATTTATTCCCAGTTGATCAAATTTGATGACTTATTTATGGTAGGCTGTTATTGTGCTTGGTACTGTACAAAATAAGGACCCTTTTTAAAAAAACTCTATTCTAAATCAAATCCAGGCAGTCCAGATGAACACACTGTACAATTGCTTCATCAGTTCTCATTGAATGATAAAATTTCTTTCATTATTTTCCCTTTATAACCCAAGAAATGCAAAATGCATGACTGTTTTCTGGTATTCATTCCATATCCTCCTTTTGGAAAATTGATATGAAGATTTGTTTAAACTGATAGCAGTAACTACCTCTTCTGTGAATAAATTACACTTCCCATTTCTGAGAGGTCCTACTCTTTTCCTCCTTGCTGACCTCTCCTTCTCCATGTACTTAAAAAAATTCTGATTTATCTCAAATCCTCATACAGCCTGCTTTTCATTTTCTACCCTTAATTTTCTTATCATTTTTTGCACTCTTTCTTAACTTCATACTGTAATCTTCTCAGTACTGCTGTGTAGCTGATGTTTTATGCCTCATATTTCCTTTCCTTATTTTTTATTAAGTTTTGGACTCTCCAGCTCGTCTTCATTGACTTTTTGCTCCTTGTGTATGTATTGAAAGATTGCACATGCAACCTTTGGGTATGCATTCAGATATCTCTTCACATTTTAATGTTTTTTTCTTCAGCTGTCAATATTTTTCCTTTAATGTTTTTATCATGTTAATTTTTGATCTGACATGCTACATCTCTAAAATGACTAATATTAAACATTTTGATTTTTTTAACTAGTCCTGGTTTGATTTGTCTTTTTAGTTTTGAAAGCAACTGTTATTTTCAGTTCTTTTAATGAATAAACTTTCATACCTTCCATTAAGTGATAATCTCAGAATTTATTCCACTTACTTGTTTTAATGTATGGATAAAAACGATGGGAAACCTCTCTGGGAACAAAAGCAGTCTTCATTTTGTATAACAACAATTGCATTGCTAAAGATAAAGAAATTATTTTTTTTACTACAAGAAGGAAGCAGTTTTGCAGGTTCTATGATAGCTGAGGATTCCACTAAGCCAGAGGATCTTTGGATATCACATTAAGACAACTCTGCTGTCCCTTCCTGTCTGCAGTACATTTTCTAAAGTTCACAGACAGGTTTGTTTCTGTTGAAGGACTTAACTCTGAATAGGTAATAAGATGGCAATGAGGCAGTGGAGATCAGCAGCCATAGTTATAGTAAAGAAGTATTTTATGATGCCTGGGAGTGATAGACACTTGTGATTCAGGCTCTGTTAGGAAGAATCATAAGTAAAGATGCTAGTGAGTTAGGCAGAAATTCCACAGTACTATAGACTGTTAAAAGGTATTTCTGTTTCTACACAATGTTTGTTTGCTGGATAGGGCTGTGATATATCTATATGTGTGCATACAAGTATATATATTTATATACACATACATACAAGCTTGGCAAGTTTATGTTAATTTGACAGGGCTGAACATGATTGGGGTTTTCAAGCTTTATGGCCATTAGTGCTGCAAAAGCATTAGACTAACAGAAAGTAAGCTGATAATTGAATTAATGAATGTTTCAAAATAGTTAAAAAATATGTTGTAGCCAGGCCTTTGGTTCCTCTCCACTCCTTCTAGGGCTGATGACAATTTTCTGCTGAGGGAAAAGTAGAGGTGGGCAGTAAGTATCTGAAACTATTGAAACAGCAGACAGTATAGTGCTTATGTTAAGGATTTCTTTAAGGCTTCTGTCAGATGAAAGACAATACAAAATCTCCCTCTTGTTTGAGATGAGCACAAGAGTAGATTTTAGCTCTGAGTATTTATCAGATTTTCAGCAAATTGATTTGAATGCTTTTGAACTGTGCAAAATAAATAAGGCTTAAGAGTTCTGGATTAAATTTGTACTTGTATTACAGCTGCAAATAGCTTCAGTATGCAAAACTATAATTTTACAGGTATTTAATCTGTAACATGGGCCAAGATTTTATTGCACAAAAATTAAAATCGAGAGACATCAACTAGTGAAACAGATGTCATATCTGATTTATAAATAGCTTTAAAAAATAACATGTTGAGTGGATCTATTTATGATTTAATATTGTTTCAGACTTCTATTAACATTGAAAAGGGATACGAGTTATGTGGTATAAGTAGGACTCTGCACCTGAGAGAAATACTGAGCAATCAAGGGTAAAATATTTTTACATGAAAATATATACCTAAACTAAGGTGTCATCATGAAAGCTCTCTGAGATACACTGTACTGAGTGGGGGAAGGGAGAATAGAAAATGAGGAAAGGAACAAAGTGGACCATTAGTGCCAAGCAGCACAAAATGCAGTTAAGATGAATAAGAAGAATCCAAGAGCTATTAATTGAAGCTCAGCACCTCCAGGGATAAATGATTCTTATGCCCAAAATAGATTTAACTCTCCCCAAACAGTAATCTCACTCCTGAACAGGAAATGAAAAGTGAGCTACCTACCAGGCAAGAGCAGTGTCTACCTTCCAAATACTGCAGTCACTCAAGAGCTACTAAATGTGTTTTACTAAGTCCCCTATAAAAGTCCCCAGTCCCCCTTTCTCCAAATCCCCCCCTTCTTTAAGTCCGCTATAAAAAAACTGTAAATGTTAATGGATGCATAATAATATTTAGCTATACAGAGATTTTAAAGAAGGAACCCTCATTTCTAATCCCTCATTTCTTCCCTGTGTCAGTGCTCTGTCATTTATATGTAATAGAATTGTTGCATAGTTTGCACTGTATCTTTATAAGCTGTAGTACCTCTTTTTTCTTGCTTAAAACTCTTCCAACCTGAAGATTGCTGAGAATCATTGCTTTAATTTTGAAATGGAGGAATTCTTAAAAGTTACTATTCAAAAGTTCTGCCAAATGATTTATTTTATTTTATTTAAAGAATGTTAGATATGCTGTTACTAAGTTCAGATTTAGCTTAGTATTCTTAGTTTTCAGATATATTCCATTTAGTTGACATGGTTACCTCTTATTTTCTGATTTAAGGAAAACAAACCACACATTTAAAAGACACAATACTTATTTTGGATTTTTTTTTTTTTCTGGAAAGGCTTCTCCAGCTGTTCCTCAAAAGCCTGTACTTTGTGTTTGGCTGTAATTCATATTACAGATATCTTTTCCTGATTTCTCCGTTTCCTTCGGGATTTCATTGCTTTGGATAAATCTAGCTGCAGTGGAGTCAGTGGCAAAATTCTGACTTCAGTGGCATCAGGATTTCATCTTCCAGGGAAAGTTCTCAGTTCATGTGCAGCTACTTCAGAAAAGTTACTGTAGCACATAGTAGCCTGATTCTTCCTTTATTGTTTTCTTCTGGAGGTGTAAAAATATTTATTATTGATTTACTTGTTATTCATGCATCAACATTACACAGATGGACTCTTGATTCAGCTTGATTCAGAATTCCTGAGAATCTCCACTTTTCTGTGCTTTAGAGTACATCAGATCTACAAAGTGAAGTTTTGCTTATCTCTGTAGCCAGCCAAGCACCTAATGAACCTCAAAGCAGATCTTAATTATTACATTATCTAGTTGTATCTAGCCTTGTAAAACAAGGGCTTCCCAACTTTTAACACTTGTTTTGCATCACCTACGTATCTCAATATGGAACAAAATGACTTAATATCTTCATTTTGCTTTCTCTGAACTGGGCATGTATATACTGGGAGCAATGCTAGACTTTCTAGAGGAAATTCAACAGTTAGTGTACTTTGAAATGTGTAAACGCACATTGTTCATGGTGCAACTAATTGTACTGAATGTCAAGACAACTCCATTCTTTTTCACTGACTGTCTCTAACAACACAGCTAGAGGAATTAGAAGGTATGTTTAACTCATACAAAATAAAACCAAACATTCTATGTAAACTACATTGCTTCTTAATCTCAATTAGATGTAAAAGAACTGTAAGCATCAACTTCCATTAATATTAAAACCTTTTATTTATTTTTTTTGCAACATAAAGCCACAGGTAAACATGAATTTTAATTTAAATGGGAGTAAAAACAGTAAAGACAGCAAATGAAATGGGAAAAGGCTACTGGAGAGGGTGCAGCAAGCTCCTCAGATAAGCATTAGGAGGCCAACATCTTCCTCAATTGTTTGTTATAAGGAGTAGTGTGCTTACAGTAATTAGTAACCTGAACAACTCAGAGATGATTGTAGACACAGCTGTTGTTGTTTAAGGTAGCAGGCACATCAATGGCAAGGCAGTAGTTATTGATTTGTGCAGTGACATCCTTCTAGCTATGTCATCTGAGTGAAAGAAGCCCCCAAATTAACCAATAATAAAGTGTTAGAAGTTGTAGTAGTTGCCTCCTGGGACTTGTTCTGGTTGGGGATAGAAACCTCTCCTCTTCCCACAGCCATCAATCTTCCTTGAAGGCTTGCAGGCAGGTCTACATTGGTCAAAAACAAAATGTGAAGTCCAAAAGGACAAAGTAGCAGATTGCTGGATTTTATATATATTGAAAATTTCCTAACAGTATTCCCAAACTTAATCTAACTATTAATATGTAACTTTTAAAATGTTACAAAATGTGAATAAATTGTCCTTTTTTGATACATGAATACAGATTCTTTAAATCTGTAGTCCCATTTCTGTCAAAATCAGATGTCAGAAATTGTTAGATTTATCAACTTGATTTTCTCACTGTTCTGACTGTACTGTCCATTTTTGTCAAGGGCCACTGCCTATTTAATACCTCAGCTGACTATGTAATAAGTTTGAATAAGTAAGAGTTACAGGCCTGGACCATAAACACTTAATGCACATGAACATCAATGAGAAAGTCTGTATTTATATAATAATCATATGACATATAAAATCTTAATCAAAGAACTTGACCTCTAATTAGGACTTAAACTGTCCCATACTATGGTGAGATTTCTGTTTATTTGGTAATATAAAACCTGCTTGTAATCAAACCTTTTACAGTTCTTGAATTACCTTTTTTATAAAAGTTGTGTATTTTACAAAACATTACATGAATTAATTGTTCTATTAATGTTTTCAAGTGGATGGACAAAAAGAATTCTTTTAACACATGAGCTAAGTTTTACACAAGCATGTATTCAATTATATTTGAAAAGATGGATATATATTACTGCTTTTGAGGTCAAGATACAATTAAAGATCAAGCTTCTGCTTAAAAACTCCTAGTACCTTTTCTTATGTGAGTTATGCTACAAGATATAGATTCATATTTCCAAAAATACATAATTGCAAATATGGATGAGGTAAAACAAATATTTAACAAGTATCTATCATCTTAAAGAAAAACAAAACAAACCAAAACCTGATTGCATTAGTTATTTTCTATAAAGATCCAGTCCACAGTTAACTTTTTTTTTTTCTCTGTCCTAGAAAAAGACTCTCTAGCTAGAGAAAAAAATTACTCTATAAGCCATGGTACTCAACATAAAGCACAAATAATCCTGATCAGGAGAAGGAGTTAAAAAAAAAATCTTCTATATTTACTAAAAAAATCCAAAACTCTTGCAAAATGTAGGGAAGTATGTAATCTTACACTTGCTTCTAATTCTGCTGCAATCAAGATATTCCCTGAGTAAAAACATATTTTATGTTTTAAAGCTTTTAGAAAATGCAACTGGGTTCTTATTAACACAATATAACAATTTTAAAGAAATTCAACTGCCAAATTTTTTTTTTTATGACGTAATGTTCATTTCTTAATTAAGGGAGAATGCTGAAAGATATTTTCATTATATCTCATTTTTTTTTGTTTTTGTTTTTGTTTGTTTTTTAAATAAACATTTATATGAACTCTTCAAAGGATGCTGTTTTAAAACTGCTGTCATGAAGGTATTTGGGGATTTCAGATTAAGAATCTTATTGATCTTTTCATTGTATTAAGAGGCTCTGAATATGAAGGTTGTTTATACAGACTTGATCTTCCCCTTACAAGTAAATCTTGCAACTAGAGTCCGTTTCCACTTCTTCTCATATACATTAAGGATTTCATGCATTTTTAACAAAGGAGAAATTCCTTGTACTGGATGAGAAGTAAAATGTGTGTTATTAATATTTTATAAAAATATTTCAGTCTGCCCATGATAGTTTTGGGGTTTTTTGGGGGAGTGAGAAACTTTTGTTAATGTTTGATTGTTGTCTAACAAAAATGCTATAGCATGAATCTTAGACCAATTTTATAGTTAATAAAAAGTTACATCTGTTATACAATCCCAGTGTTTTGACTTGGTGCCTTTTAGCAGCACATTACAGAAAATCAGAAATTTTAATCTTAAATCAAGATCTCTAAGTTTTCAGAACCCTGTTCACTTTTTGCAAGGTCCTTCCTATCCCTTTACAACAGTATAATGCTCCTTAAGAGGCAACAGAGCACATCAGTCACTTTACTAATGCAGTTTAATATGGCAGGATCCATACTCTGTAGGTGTTCCTAGGGAAACTGAGTGATTAAAATCTGAAATGTCTAAATTTATTTGTGTGTAAGGCATCACTTTGGTTAGTTTTGAGGTGCAGCTGTGGTTTTGTAACCAGAAAGAGAGGTGGTGTATGCTGGGAATGGGCAGCTAATGCTCATAGCTTAACTCATAAGACTGAGCTCAGTGTAGATTTGCAGTAGTTTACTTGGGATGCTGCAACACAGTCTAACCAAGCAGAATCCCCTAATGTAGTCAGCTAAAGTGGATGCACTTTGTGTCTTCGGGAAGTTGAAAAAATGTACGGAGTTAGTTGATTCTGGTAGCAAAAAGCCATCGCACTTGAGAAGAAAAAAATGGCTACTGTAGTCTTGCCCATCCTGCATAAAAACAGATTGGGTAGAATGTTATTAAAGGGCAGAGAAATTTGAACTTTTAGCTTTCAAGTGGTTTATTTCTGTGTAAATAAGATTTTTTATTATTATTATTTCTTGTAATGCCTTAATTATTTTTTGTAATTCATAACTTTGTTAATAATAGTAAGGTATCTGCCTTGAAAATGGTCTTGTTGTATTAAGGTATTAATTTGATTTTATGCTAAATAAAAATTTCCCTGCACTCTCTTTTGAAATCTGTTCCTTTCTGTTTTCACCCTTTTGCATGCAGAAAGTGAAATCCACAGGCCTACAGTGGATGAAGCCGATATTGTTTGTGTCTTTCACTGCTGGCTGTTAAAAAAATCAGTAAAAAAACTTATGAGTGTTCTCAGTACCCAATTCAATAGAAAATATGTCCCATTTCTGGAGCTTTTGCAACATTGTTTGAGCTTCCAGGGCATGGAGGTCTGGCCATACTTTTTATTGAATCAGATCATCAGTAATGTCTTCATATATTTTTAAAGAAAACTCAGAAGGTACACAGTAAAATAAACAGTGAGACTAGTACAAGCTGACGGTTAGACTAGAAATCTTGAATTGGGATGCAAAGACTGAAATCTGTTTGGCTAGCTGGAGTTTCTCCTGCAAAAATATTTTATTTCTAACATGAGGTCTGCTATATCTGGTTGTAACTTCATAGAATACAAACATAGTGCCTTTGACACTGTCTAATTTAAAATATATATGCTCACCAATAAACCAGGTAGAGATATTTAACTTCAATAAAAGTCATCATGGTTAAAAGTTCTATCCTGCCAACTTTACCAGAATTTAATCCTCTTTCCTTCTTCCCTTTCTGTCTGATGCATTCCTTAAATACTAAAAAATATTTTGACCCGTTCTTATTTCTAAATGTCTGATTTGTGTCAGTTTCATAACTATATTGAAGTGCCTGGAAGATATATGCAGTCGGAAAGAAACCAGTTGGCTCATGATAAACATAAGATGAAAGTGATGCTTCTAGGCAGAGATTCAATGCAATTTCTGGAAGCCAACCTCCCAGTCAGCTGAAGACATCAAAAGGTTCAGCTGAGAAGGAAGCTCTTGTTTGCTGTTCCTTTCATTGTCTTTATACATACCTAACATATTCAGAAAGCAGTATTTTGTGGAAAATTGTCCTCTGCATCCTTATCTGCATTGACCAAGGCTAAAATTTGTAACACTTCTAATGGCTGGGTAGGAATAATACAGACTATAAAGAGGTCCTCGTTGCCAAGTAGGTGTTGAGTCCAGAAATTGATATGGAGTCCAGTCATAACTATGACTGATGTGAGAGATGTACTGCTGTGATTTGCCAACATAAAATTTCATGACTATGTTAAAAAAATTGTAGATTTTTTTTGCCTTTGCAGCAGCCAAGCAGAAGCACCGAAGAAACAGATACTGTGACTTCAGACAAACTAAGAATTCTATCACTATTTGTCACAGATCTTCATTTTCTGGCTGCTTCATTAGGTCATATTCCTTCTGTAAAGCAAGTATACTTCAGCTTCAATAACTGAAACAGTTTGTTGACATCTTCCAGAGTGATTTTGAGAGTATTACCAATATTGTTGATAATGTTGTGTATTTGAAGTATCATAACTTCTCAGGAAAGATCTAATTGGCAGTATTAAAAAAATAAATCATAGAATGTAAATGTTAGCACGGGGACCCTAGTAGCTCTAAGACAGCTAGTAAATCATTCAGGCATTTAGTAGTGGAGTAAAAATGATTTATCTTTTGTTATGTTGTTTAGTATATTTAAGAAACCTGAAAAACACATACATTGTTTACAAGTGTGTATGGGGTGGGGGTTTTATTTTGATTACTTAGTGTTCTATTTTTTTTCTTTTGTCTTTTAAATATTTGCTTGCTAATGCAAAGGAAACATTTGGCTGGGTGCTCAGCAACAGGGTAGTAAAACATTGAAACAGGATGCCCAGAGAGGTTCTGAAGTCTCCAACTCACTGGAGAGGGTCCTAGGCAAACTGCTGTAGTTGAAACTAGGTGGGTTTGAACCAGATATCTCCAGATGTCCCTTCCAATTTCAACCATTTCATGATTCTTTGATTTTTCTATACTTACTATGGAAATCAAAACAGAATTTTTGCTAAAACCCGGAAATAACTCTGATTAATAATAACTCTGATTTAAAGAGATTTTATGTCAAGATGTCATATCATCTGCTCTATATCTACTGTAAATCATAGGAATGGAAAATATTTCATAATCTAGATAAATGAACTCTGCTTGCTTCACCTGTGGCTAAAGAAGAAAGATGTGTTTCTATTCTTAGGAGATATTTTTGGATTTAATCTTGAATTTCTGAAGAAGTATACGATTATTTAACTTTATACACATAAATTTTGCAGGAAAACTTTTAATCTACAAAATGATATGATTTAACCTAGGTAGTTATCAAAAGCATGAGTATTAAGGATTGTCCCAGTGGGGATAATATAGTGGAGATAGATTTTTCTTTGGAGGACTCATTCACTTTTCACAGATCTGGCTTTTTATATATACAAACTGTTTCTTCAGATGCAGTAGGAATCACAGAAATAATGTCTCTGTTTTAAAGAGAAACAATCTCTTTAAAAACAATTACTGTTTTTTTTCTTGTTTCCACTGATGATCATTCTCCATTATTCTTTCTTAGGGCTATCATTTCCAGAGCTTTTCTTGTCCCTGGCAATCCTGTGCTTTATTTTCTCACTTTCTCTCACATGGTCATGCACAGCACAATGTCTCGGAATTTCATGTTCTCTCTGTCAGTCTCTTGAAATTCTTTGCAAATGCTGTAAGACTGCCAATGTGTGTCTGTCTTCTAGGTAGTGGTTCATATTGTTCTGCCAATTCTGGATAAAGTGGAAGTTAACTGTCTCATAGAAATTGTTCATTAGTGTCTGCTGGGGATTAAGTAACCTGTAAAAACATTCAAAAAACACATTCATATATATAAACCAGAAATATTTCTTATTCCTTAATAGTATGTTTAGAATATATTTCAAATGGACTAGATGAAATAGGCTGTGCTAAATTTAGCTTTCTTTTGTTATGTGATGTTTGTTTTAAAGTTATTCCACCAAATTTTATGTGACTGTATTTCAACCATGGGATTGTTTGCGAACTGATTGTGGGGATTATCATAATGTAAGTATAGGAAACTTGAACTGTTTTGATTGTTTACACATGCCATAGACTTTGTTTCAGTTAACAGACTATAAAAACAAAACTTATAAAAACTTTTTTTTTCTAATACTCTTCATAATAATTTTAAATATTATATTCAAGTAAAAGCATGATGAGCACATTTGTGAAAATACTTTTTTTTTTTTTTTAATTTTTACAATACCCTTTGGAAAAAAAGAATCTTCCGGATTGCATTTAATAGAAATCGTTCATTAAGTAAACTAATATTTTTATAAACATGCATATTTTGATTTTTCTGTACTGACACAAGTATTTTTATTTATATTCTAGACAATGATTTAAAGACAATTACTATTATTATTGAGCCAGCAGTGTTTGCACAGCTGAAATATTACATCAGCTTATGCAGACATTAATTCTAAAAAGCAAATTTTCATAGTCAAAATGCAATCACTTTTCTAAAACAGGAAAACTAATAAAGAAAAATAACAGCTGAAAGTACTTATCCATGTGAATTATGTTGTTTATTCTTTATATAGACATTGTGTGAATTAATGGTTTTCATTGACTGTATGATGTTCAGTATCTGGAATAAAAGAAAAGAGATGAAAATCAACAGCTAAATAGCTATACATTTCCAAAGCTATCAAACTATACTTCACTTTGCATTTTATGTGTACATTATTTATGTTTTTATGAGAGCCTCATTATGCATGTTATTGGTCTGTACTGGACAGATATTTCCCACTTTTGTTTATAATATGAGACCATTGGCAAAATTAAAGACAAAAAATAATTATAAAGAGTTCAGAAGCTTGCCTGGCAGATGTGTACATTGTCTACCTGTGGTAGTGTGCACAATGAGGTAACATTTTACGAAACCACACTGTAGAGTGTGACCTGAAAAATCAAATTTGTGGTGTTCCAGGGGAAGAAAGCATGAAAAAAAAAAGAGCAGTGTATCTCCTTCTTAGCAGTTTAGAAGACTGTTCCTGAGAGATTATTTGTCTTGAAACTATTTTTTTGTGTCTTTTGCAGCAAACTATTGTTTTTGCTGTCATCAATGATCTTTCTGTTTTCATATCTTGCAATCTCTTTTGAGTTGTCAGTTTACCACTGTGTCTTTCCACTTTCACTATGTAGTTAATCTAAAATTAATATAGCTAAGATACCTCTAACTTTATAAATAGCACTACACACAAAAAGTTAGCAGCAACTTTCACATGATCTTCTGTATTATACCCCAATTTTTATCAAACAAAAGCAATATATTTTTGAAATAACAATTTTCAAGAACACAGTATGCAATGAAGTTTCCTAATTGATTGGAGAAATTTTCATTTCAATTATGACCTCAAAGTCAGTGATGCCTGGAATACCCCTCAGACCATGTCATAGGTGCTCTAGTAAAGATCTATTGTTAGATCAATTACTAAAAGCAATAGAACATCTGATCCTACCCTTGAAATTAACTGGGAAAAGTAGGTCAGCACACCTTCAGCTGACATAATGAAGTATTATTATGCTCTCAATGACCCAGGAAGGAAAGCACTAATGATTGATGGGAAGAGATATTTAAATGAGAAATTTGAAGCACACAAGAATTAAGGACGTCAGAATGATCAAGCAAGTCTAGACAGCCAAGTGACTTCAGATAGCAGCAATTGTGGCCATATCTTACATAAGCTTATTCGCCTTGAAACAACAGTCATATTTACCATGGAGTGAAAAAAGGTTTAGGTTTCAAAAATCTCAGTATTTTCAAATTGTAACCATTTCTTTCCTTGTTGTTGTTTGTTTTTTAGTAACACTACTTGGCTTTCATTAGTTATCATAGTCTCTCTATATGTGATAGAATGTCTGTTGCCATCTCTTCTGAACAGTTCAAATGGAGCCAGATAGAATTCAGCAGGTTATCATTGCCATAAGATTTAAGAACACTACTTTCTGATTATTCTGAACCATTATTCTTCTTTGGATAAAAAACCCAAATGGACGAAATTAACAAAATACTTGTGGAAATACAAGAATATCAGAGTGTTATGCAAGTATTTCTAATCATTCCGTGTCCAAAAGCACATATTTAGCACTTATTTAGAGATCACTTAGAAGAGATGTATTGGTTGTGTTATAGTCAAAGAGACCGAAAATAATTTCCAAGTTATTTTTATTTGGGGCAAATGAGCAAAGCAGCGCTGGGCGGCCAGGGAGTCTCCTGCTCCACCAATGATCCGCACCCTTCAATACCTTTTCTAGCCTTTTATAGAGTTCTACAATAGATCATAATTATTTCTGGGAACTCATTATCATAAGTCTCCTCCCATTGACGCCTGCGCACTGTTGTCTGGCGGTCATGGGATGGGGTCTTCTGGAGGAAGGCCCACAGTCTTCCTCGCAGTGTTTCTTGACCTTTGGCTCAGAACGCAAGGCTGTGCTGAGCTGATGATTGCAGCACTGGCATGATCTGGCTTATCTCTGGAGGCTCCTCTCTGTTCACGCTTAGCTCATAGTTGGTCCCTCTTATCTGTGGCTGTTTTTCCTTATCAGTACCTTTAAGGCCGCCAGCAGCTGAAGACAGGACAGGGTCGGCAAAACAGGGCGTGGTTCCGGCGAAACAATTATAAATGACTTATCACAGTCTTTCTTCTATCACAGTCATTCCCTGTTTGTCTAGCAAATTACCTTGCTTTGACCATTACAGTTGTATGTAGGCAGCAGAGCAGTCTTAACAGTACTCTAGTAAAGGCGTTGTAGAAACACTGTATTAGATTTTCCTTTCATGTCCATTGTCTGTAAGTTAAAATGAACCATAACTGCTAGAAATAGACTTCGAGGGAACACACTACATGTGTTCAAATTATTGTTTAAAGAATGTGAGAAATCCTTGCCTGTGAAGGCAGAAGGATTTCATCATTGCTTTCTAGATGAATAGTGAAATAAAAGGTGTGGTTTTGCTAACATGTATTACAGATTACTCATTGCCTTACCCAGGCTTTCCAGGCCAAGAAATGTGAGCAGAGGAGGATCTGGTCAGACTGACAGATTTCTTTTTGCCAGATCTAAAAAAGAGCCTAAACTTGCACTTGCTTTTCAATAACAAGTGCCAGAAATCACTTAAAGACTCAGCAACTCTGAGTAGTCAGGGATTTTAGTTAGCTAATGTATTTGCAAATTTGGGGTTCAATTGTTTTCAATTAATGCAACCTTGTTTCTGTATTCACTATTTAAAGATACACCCGCCACAGAATATTTATAATTTAGAACTGGCAGTTTACTGCTTCAACTATTTCTTGGTCTACTAGTAAAAGAATTTACTATGTGCTGCTTTTCTAAATAAATCTCTATCGAGGGAAACATTGCTTATTTCACTGAACATTTAAAATGAGTATGTAAGAAATAGGATACACCTGTATGTACAGAAGATTAAACAGAACATCCTAGAGCATGAATGACTTTAGGAGCTGAACGTACCTATTTATTTATTTATTTATTTATTGTGAAAATGTGTAACTTTAATGCTAGTCCTTACAAGACTCTGCTGTGGGATTGTTCAACTTTATGTTGTTACAGCGAGTGAAGTGGACAGGGAGTCCAGAGCATGAGCAATGAGACTACTTCAATGTACTTCAATGTTCAGTGCAGACAAAAGGTGTTGTGAGAAGAACTTAATGTTCTTTACTGCATTTTTATCTATGCTTTAAGTAGTATCTGAGGGGAAATATTCAATTTGGGAAATAGCTGGGGGAACTGTTTAGTTTAACTGGCTCTGTCAAGCTCTCTTAACAACAATGTCAAGAATAAATTGTTGTCATAGACTATGATTTGGGTTCTGCCAGGTGTAAGTAAAAAAAAAAAAAATTCAGTTTGCTTTCACTAGTTTGCTGCTTCTCCTTAGGTCCATGGCCCTTGATAAGGCAAAGTGTGTGTTAGTTGGTTTGTTTTCTCTTTCCAGAAAGGCTGTCAGAGCTTTGGGAAAATAATTCCATTTCATACTGGAAGAAATTCTAAAATCTCTCATGAAAAATATTTGTTTATATCTGGTGTATTATAAATTATTTTTTCTTTTTAATAGATTTCTGTGTTTTTTTTTTTATTTTTTTTTTATTTTTTTTATTTCTTACTTTCTGATGGAAACTAACAAAGCTTTTGCTTTGTGGGGTTGTTCAACTTTATGTTGTTACAGCGGGTACAGTGGACTGGGAGTCCGGAGTGTGAGCAATGAGACTAGTTCAATGTTCTTCAATGTTCAGTGCAGACAAAAGGTGTTGTAAGAAGAACTTAATGTTCTTTGCTGCATTTTTATCTATGTTATGCAAGTTTTTTTAATCATTCCCTGTCCAAGAGCACATATTTAGCATGTATTTAGAAACCACTTAGAAGATCTGTTCTGGTTGTTATGTAGGCAGCAGAACAGTCTTAACAGCACTCTAGGAAAGGCATCATAGAAACACTGTATTAGTTTTTCCTTTCATGTCCTTTGTCTGTAAATTAAAATGGACCATAACTGCTAGAAATAGACTTTGAGGGAACACACTACATGTGTATTTTAGTTCAGATGAACTAAAATAAACAATAAAAAAACCAGTGGTGCTGCATGTGGGTAAACAGTTAAGCAGCAATATCCATAAATTAAACAAGATTTAAGCTTCCCATTCAAGAGGAAATTTGACCATTTAGGGTATGAAAAGCTCTTGGCTTTCACAGTTGGTATCTTCTTAAAAAGTACAATACACTATTGTTGTAGGATAAGTATTTAGGCAACTGCAGCCTGTAATATTGTCAGTGGCAGAACTAAAAAAACCTTGACTTGCAAATGGGGCTCAAAAATAACCCGAAGAAAGATTCTTCTTGAAGTAGGTGTATTTTGAGATGAAAATGGAATGTTTCTGTATCATTTGTTTATTTATTCTTTACTTTTGTTTGTTTGCTTATATTAATTTTATTTTTTTTTTCTTAAAAAGAAACTTCAAATATATAGCTCTAGTGGAATTCTTATGTTCTGATTATTTACCTGAATGCTTTGTGGAACACTTTCATTATGTATCATGTATGATACAACCAAAATGTCACTTAGAAATTATGTTTTAGCTTTAGGTTTATTAGGTAGTTCTTAAGAGCATCAATAAATCGGTGTATGAAGCACTACAAAAATCAAGGTGTAATTAGGAATGGTGTGCTTGGCATACTGATTAATTTCAGACAATAATTTTGCAGTATACTAGAGATATAGTGGAGTTTTAGAATAATTATATTTTGAATGCCAAGGTTGTGATCAATAAGAATTAAAAAACCATTTGCAAAAGCTGTAAGTATACAACTTACACAAACTTTTTTTTTTTCCTTTTCATTAAATATGTCAAAGCTTAAGGCATAGAAATTGTCAGATTTCTATGCTGGCACCATCATAAACTCTACTTTTCTTCTTGTTTTATGTAACATCTATTTAATAATTTGAATTTGTTTTGTTTGTTTACATTTGGTTTGACAGGTGTCAATTGAATTAATAATCAACCAAATGACATTCTAAATTTGCTTTGGATAGCAGTTCAATGCATTCTATTGATTATGTACTATTGCACTAGATGTTGCCATCATTATTACTGTGTGTCATGCTTCAGGCAGAATTTGAATTATCCAGTAGTATTTCAGTATAGGGAGTTTTTCTCTTTTGGCATGGAAATTGTATTATAGTTCAAAGAACCCCTATTTTTATATCCTTTTGTTTTGTGGGTTTGTTTGTTTGTTTTTTTAATTTATTTGGGGGGTGTTTGTTTTTTGTTTGTTTGTTTTTTATTATTTTCAACATTATCACAGGTATCACAGGGTGTCAGGGGTTGGAAGGGACCTTGGAGAACTTCTAGTCCAACCCCCCTGCCAGAGCAGGATCATACAATCTAGCACAGGTCACAAAGGAATGCCTCCAAGCAGGTTTTGAAAGTCTCCAGAGACGGAGACTCCACAACCTCTCTGGGGAGCCCATTCCACTGCTCTGTGACCCTTACAGTAAAGAAGTTCCTCCTCACGTTAAGGTGGAACCTCTTATGCTCCAGCTTACATCCATTCCCCCTTGTCCTATCACAGGGCACGAGTGAGAAGAGGCT
>JANHGN010019083.1:0-13180 GCA_024605025.1 Megaceryle maxima | reverse complement strand
AGGGCACGAGTGAGAAGAGGCTGTGCCTTTCCTCCTGACACTCAGCCCTCAGATATTTATAAACATTTATCAAATCCACTCTCAGTTTTCTCCAGACTAAAGAGCCTTGGATGTCTCAGCCTTTCCTCATAAGGCATGTGTTCCAGTACCTTAATCATCCTTAATCATCCTTGTAGCCTCTGTTGGACTCTCTTGAGCAGATCCCTGTCTCTCTTGAACTGGGGAGCCCAGAACTGGACATAATACTCCAGGTCTGGTCTCACCAGTGCAAAGTAGAGGGGGAGCAGAACCTCCCTTGGTCTGGGGGACAGGCTCTTCTTAATGCACCCCAGGAGACCATTGGCCTTCCTGGCCACAAGGGCACATTGGTGTCCCATGGAGAACTTCTTGTCTGCCAGGACTCCTAAGTCCTTCTCTGCAGTGCTGCTCTCCGTGTATTCAGATTATTTTTTAAAATACTTCCAAAAGTTTTAGCTTACTCCTATACTGCAAATTATTAATTTTTCTTAAAACTCTTATACATTTTCTTTGGAACATCACACTAATGTAATGTTAGTTAATATTTTAACATGATATCTGAAGTTAGGTGGTTGTTTGTGTGCAGCAGACTATTCACGGTTAAGTCAGTTAGAGGAATATATCCTTCACCAGTGAGCCATGGGAACTGCATTGGAAGGAAACCAATCTCAGCATGGACACAGGTGGCAATGGAGAAATTCTTGAGTGTGTTCAAAACTTCTATATTTCCAAGAAATTGGACGTCTTGTATTACATTTTACCTATCTGTGCTTCCCTTGAGAGAGTATTTTCTTGCAGAAGTGATAGAATTTGAGAATAGTAAAGACTTCTTTCTGCTTTCTCTCCTGAAAGAAGTATTCGTTTCTGTTGAAACAAGCACCCCTTATGAATTTAGAGTTTTGTAAGGAGTACTGCAGACTTAAACCTGTATAACTACCAGTTAAAATGAAAAGCCACAGATATTTAGATCTGTATAGTGGTCTGTTCCATGTCAGTCTGACTACTATGTCTGATGAAGCTTGTAAAGTCTGTGGTGAGTATGGCCATGTCTACATTTCATATCAGTTACCTTTGTTTCAATGATGTTTGGAATAGACTCTGTTCTTTCCAATGTCTGCAAAGGTCTTAGAAACAGATGGAGACTTGAGGCTAGAGCTAGAAGTTTTCACAGAATTACAGAATGGTTGAGGTTGAAGATGACCTCTGTCAATCATCTTGTCTAACCCCCTGCTGAATCA
This sequence comes from Megaceryle maxima, assembly GCA_024605025.1. Lineage (NCBI taxonomy): Eukaryota > Metazoa > Chordata > Aves > Coraciiformes > Cerylidae > Megaceryle > Megaceryle maxima. Next base: position 11,924 of record JANHGN010019083.1, on the reverse strand, counting down.
GGGTCACCTATAGCACTACTCTAGAAGTGTTAGTCCTTGGCAAATTTTTGAGAGAATGAAAACTCCAGATTATAAAACTACTGCTCTATAATCTGCCCAGACTCAATAAAAAGATGAGAAATTGTGGAAGAAAAAAGTCTTTCTTTATCCATATGTTCCTGTTGTGGAAAATATGATTACTATGAGAATGTGTTCTCTGGTCATGTGGCCATATGTCATCTGCAATGCAAAAACATGGGGCTAAATTAAAGGAAGCCACTCTAAATGCAAGTCCAAAAAGGTATCAATATAGAAAATCCTGCTTTTTGAAGTAGACTAAAATATATAATTGATTACACATAGTCACTTTTGAGGACGTTTTCTAAACTTTGCTTCATCTGAATTTCACATATTTGACATCCTCTTTTGACAATGCATCTGCTTATACCAATATGTCACATTATACGATAATAATGCAACATGATGTAGTTCAGCAGAGCGACTCATCCTGATGGCATGCCAGATCCAACATATTCCAAATCAAACATCTATTTGAAAGGGCTTCCCTTGCTCAGATTATCTGTATTTCCTATTGCTATTCCTTCTGCTAACTTCAACTGGGTATTTTGCAGCCTGCCTCTCTTGACTCAGCTTTAACTTTAAGCCAACACACTAGAGAAAACAAAGATGTGCAAAACCTCAGTGCTAAAATGGAGAACAAAATATCCAATCTTTGCTTGTACCTTTGGCCAGTTTTGAAAATACACATCTTGAAGCCTAAAGTAAACATCATTCTGATAGTAATTACATTCCTATACCTCTCTTAGTAATCAGGAGATTCTACCTTCAAAAGCTGGGGCCAGGAAAAGGAAGTTGGAGACATTTAGTGAGTGATCTAGAGATCTAGAGTGAATTGCAAATTACTGATGGGATAGACTCTGGACAAAAAAAAATCTCTCATTATTGAATCATGTCAAGAATTCCTGGAATAAAGTTTCATTTTCTCTTAGTCCAAGACAAAACAAATATTTCTGCTGTTACATAGTAAGAAAGAGCTGCTGCTACATAGTAAGAAATAGCAATGTTATTTTAAGAAAAAAGCTGTATTGTCTTTGCAGTTTTGTTAACTGAAGAAAAATTCCTGAACCTTTTATGAAGATTTATTTTTGTCAGGACAGAATATTTAGATATCAATTTAGAAAAAGGATTTACTTGATACTATTTTCTGTTTATTTATATTAAAGGGCATGTGAACTTTTGTATTACTCCTTTACATGCCACTGTTGCTAAAAAATACAGGAGATGTGTGCTATTTATGGGAGATGATAAATTTCCTTAGCTTCAAGAGTTCTGTTGAAGTCCTGATGGTTCATTCAGTTTGATGATTAGTCTTTTTGCTGGAGTAGCTTAGGAGGGCTTCTGATGTCAGTGTCTTCCCTTGCTTCTTTGAGATGGAATTTGTGACCTAGTTGCAGAAATGTTTGGTTTAGAATAAAAGGTTCATGAAGGGTTACACACCTTATTAGCTTCTTTTCCACCCCTGAACATTGCTGCCCTTAATCCTAATGGAAGTTACATACACAACTTAACAGCCGAGTGGGTAAACTTGCTGTGGATTTCAGGGTCCTTGGAAAATGATACAACAGCATTAACCAAAATATCTGCAAATGATCATAATAGGTCCTGGCACTGGGTGGAAAGGGCAGGAGTCCTGGAAACTGATGTGCTTTCTCTGCTTCCTCTTCAGCAAAGAAGTCTTTCTCTTCCCAAGATACTTCTTTACAGTGAAAGGTAACTCCTGTCTACTGCCAGACCTCAGCTAAATGTTAATTAGGAACTTAATGAGAAATAAAATACTAAATTGTGAACGGTCTAATCTGAATTCCTGCTGTTTATGTGCAAGAAGAGGGAAAGTAAAGTATAGGAAAGGACAATGAATGCTGAATGAAAGATTTTTTTTTGTTGTTTAAATATATTTTTCTGAGTAAGTGTGGGAATGCACTGAAATGTAAGCTGACAGACACCACAGAAATTTCTGCTGTAAGAAGTGATATTTTTTGGTATAGATTGTGATCATAAATGAGGTAATCTGTAGAAAGGCTTCACTTCTCCTTATATAAGTGGATAAACCTGGTAGCTATCATCTTTGCCCCCCAAATTATCTGCATAATTAGACAAAAATTCAAGCCATGTCAGAATAGGAAACATACAAGCCTCCAAGAGATAAGAATACGGTTTGTCTATTTACTTATTCTCCAAAGCAAACCAGTGTATTGTTCAATATAACTTCTGGCAGAAATAAAGCATATTTTTCATTATTATCCATTGTATAAGTGGCAATATTCCTGTCTGATTTTATTATACAAAAAATAACCCAGAAAAAACCCAGAGAGCACAGATTAGTAAGATGTGTGTAAATTCCTCATGTATCAACAAAATTATTAAATAATATTAATTACAGATATTCCTAAAATCTATCTGTAAAGGCTATTAAACATATGAGTAATTATAACTCTCCTAGAAGCATAGCAGTGTTTGATTTATTGTATCTTCTGTACAATCTATGTTTCTGTACATAGAGTTTGTTATTGAAGTTTTGGGACAGATCTTTTCTCCTTTGCTTGCAACTGGGGACTCAGGGTAGCTTTTCCTTTACATTGTATTGCATCATTGGAGTTCTGATCTTTTGTGGGTGGCATAGGAATATTTTCCAATGTTTTTTTTTTTTTAACATTATATTTTTACATGGCCACATTTGCTAGCCAACAGCTGTAGTTCAGTTTATCACCAGACATCCTTGCAAAAAGAAGCACTTTATAAAACAAGTGAAATCAAAATACCCAACCATTCAGAAATATTGGTCTACTTCAAATTTTTATAAGCTCTTAAATTTTGAGGTGATCAGGGTTCTGAGTATACACTGCACAGAATAATTTAAAATTATTGGAGCACTTCATATATTTTTAAAAACACTTCAGCTAAGAAATGATAGGGTTCTAGAAATATGTGGCATATGAGGGTGTAAAATTATCAGAGAGCTTAAGTACTTCATTGTGAAAGTGATCCAGGTTCCTTGCTTGCACACTGCAAAGCAATTGAAAATTACTGGAGTGTTTCAAGTGGTTGATGTTTTTAGAAGAGTTTTAGTCTCTACTGCTCAAATACTCTTTTAAATTGTGAATGTCTCCAATATTTTTGAATGTTGAGTGTGCACCTGTGTCATGGTTTGACCCTAGCTGGTAACTAAGCACCACATAGCCAACCACTTACTCACTCACTCCCACAGTGAGGTTGGGAAAGAGAATTGGAAGGGTAAAAGTGAGAAAACGCTTGGGTTGATATAACAGCAGTTAAATAATTGAAATAAAATAAAACTGTAATGTCAATAATAATAATAAATTGTAATGAACAGGAAAGTAACACATGGAGAGAAATAAGCACCAAGAAAGACAAGTGATGCAAATGAAACTAATTGCTCCCCACCAACTGACTGATGCCCAGACAGTCCCCAAGCAGTGGTTTCTCCATAAACCTTCCTCCTAATTTTATTGTTGAGCATGATGTCATACTGTATGGACATAGAGTTGGTTCAGCTGACCTGACTGTGTCCCCTCTCAACATCTTGTTCATCCCCAGCCTACTTAATGGTGTGGAGGTGTGAGGTGCAGATAAAGCTTTAACTCTGTGTAAGCACTGCTCAGCAATAGTAAAAACATTCATATGTTATCAACACTGTTTCTAGCACAGATACAAATCATAGCCCCGTACTAGATACTGTGAAGAAAAATAATTCTACCCCAGCAAAAACCAGCACAACCCATTATTCTGCTTTTCTTGTTGCTTTTTTATTTTAGGTACAAATATATGTCTTTCAGAGGTGTCAGAGCTAAAGGTCTTGAAATCCTTCACTTTCAGACACATAGAAGGTTTGATGAATTTAATTGTGCTATTGCTTCCGAATAAAATAGTTTAAGAAGTAGTTTTAATAATATGGGCATTGGAAGCTGCCATCTGAATTCATGTTTATATCTTTTGCTATTTACAGAATACTTTCCATAGGTAGCTTATTTAATTTAGAATTTTATAAGGTATGCTCCTTTTGGTTTCAATTTTAATAGTTAACTTTTAATGTTGTGATTTTTAAACATTACCTTTAAAATACTGCGCTTTTTTTTTTCCCCTTCCTCCTTTTGTGTGCCCTTCCTTCTCTTCCACTCTTTGCTGTCTTGAATTCACAACACTGCACAAACCATTGATATATCATAATTCATTCTCTCACAGCTCATTCTCTGTACAGTTTGGTAGAACTCACAGTGGGTCAAATTTTGAGCTGGATTTATCATCCACACAAGAGAATCATAATAGTTCTATATTTTAAGAAGGGAAGGAAAAAAGCCCTATAAAGTGCATCATTCTGCAATGCATTGTGTCTGTATGTTGAATTTATGACTGTAAGAAGGAAATCACTTGTGTTATACAGGTATTCTATTGTGTGCATTTAAAAATTTAATTCAGTCCCTACTGTGCTATTTATTTTACTTAACTGTTTTCATGCCTTTTGCTTATTTTATGTCTGTATTTCCTTACCTTATGAAAAATTATGAACTGTTCCCTTCAACTATTTGCCTCTTTCAAAAGTGTAAAGAGAAGAATCTAGGCACCCTGCTTTTTATTATTATTATTTAAATTTAGAACTAATGATAGTTGTGTGGAAAATTGTTGAGACAAAAACATTACATGTATTTGCTTTTATCTCAATGTTGCAAATAGGAACTCTACTTGCACTAAGTACTGTTTTCTGGAAAATGTAGTGCTTTATTTAGAGACGGTTTTAAAACAATTGTGCAACAACATGAAATTTTAATTAACTGGTATAGTACAATCATAGTCTTAAGAATAAGCAACTAGAAAATACTTGCAATCCATATTTCAGTTTTTCGAAGATCAAGATGGACATATTACATTAACAAATATTGCATTCATTTTCATGTTACTGTTTCTCTTCTAAGACACCTAAAACAGCATAATTCCTAAGAACAGATGTTGCTTGCTGATTTGAATTGGCTATTTGAAAACTTTATTTACACTGCTTGATATTGTTCCTTTCTGAGAATTTTAAACTATGAGCTGCCAAAAAGTGAAGAAAGGTTTGGAATTAAAAAGTTCATCTTGTATATGTTCTACATTTATGGTCATGTATAGCGCCGTCCAACCTTTGAAAATTGGTGCCCTTCAATCCACTGAAATTAAAATAAATTATTTTTATCTTAGAAATTCACATTAATATTGGCTACAGATATATCCATACCTATAGCCAATATTCAAACAATATTTTTTGCTATTTTGGAAAATGAAATGGCTATTAGAGTTACAATTGTTGGGATAAAGAAGATAGATATATATATAAGGAGTGAAAAGACTGAAATCTGTAAACAATATACAAATTTTTGCACAGTGCTAACATTTATCAGAGACAGAATTTCTTATGTGTTACAATGTCACATCTCACTGTGCAAGTGCCTGGCCTCTATTTTTCAACTCAAGTATTAAATGTGATCACAAGGGAAAAGATGTTTGTACCTGTAGTTCATTTTAGTCAAGCTGATTAAAAAAATAAAAAATCAAAGCTTAAGCAGACAAAATAACTCTTGCCTGACATTTCTCTCACATGTTTTTGTGAAATTAGGGCAGACTATATCCAATTTCTGGGAGAGAATTTCCAGGGAAACATATTAAAAATGCCTATAAATGGATGACAATATTGCACCTTTCTTCTGTACTACAGTTGTGTTTTCACAGCAGATATATATTGATAAGAGAAAGTGCTATAGGAAAGAAACAAATGTTTGGATATGTTTGGCCTGACTGTCTTCTGCATAACTGTGGTATTATTACTGGAATGAGAGTGGTTACCAAGGTGGTTCATAATGGCTTCCAACGTAATGCAGCAGAAATCCACCAGCTCTGTTGAGCTCAGACTGGTTAAATTCTCATTGTAGAAGCTGGAAGACATTTACTTCTATCTACCATCAATGTAAGGATACTTCTCAAGGTAGACTTTTGATCTTGGTGAGGATGGCCACGTTCGGGTAGTACTTGCCAACAAAATGAATACTGCATAATCAGTGCCTGAGGCTGTTCCTTAGAACTCATTAATAACTTTAGACATCTCATAAAATTTGCTGCTGAAAACAATCTGTTTCACATGTGTGGATATGTATTTCTTTAATTTTCATATACATACCAGAGTTTACATAGCATGACCTAATTATTTGTTGCACTTTTGCCCTCCTTCTGTTACACTGGTAAATTTTAGAACTTCTTGGAGAGTCTAAAACAACTTTTCTAGAAAAAACAAAACCAAAAAAATCTATTTAATACAGTCCACATGACTTATTTGAAAATGGGAAATATACAGCTTTTTACCTAAATGCCACACATACTTAATATGGCTGATGTGTAACTTGGTTTATGAGCATGTTTGTACACAAATATTCATAATTTTTTCCTCTATGGGACTCATAGAGTGAGTGACTTTTCTTGATTATTCACCCTAAGACGGTGCTGATACTGCTTCTACAAACTGTAAAACACTGGTCTCTTACTGCCCAGCTGAACCTGTAAATCCTGATAGCCAGAGATGTGGACAACTTGCCAGTTGGCCTCTGAACTGTATGGATGATGACCAGCTGCCAATATAAAAAAAAATACCAAGCCAAACTGTTAACCCTGCATCCAACATTTGCCCTTTTAAATGTTGCTCTTTCTCCTGAACATTTGCTCAAAGAAGTAAGAACTAGTCAGATCATACATGTGAAACTAAAATTTTTGTAAAAATATTTTCTGACTGAAATAATTCAGTTATTTTCCTACTCTGGTGGTATTAACTTCATGCAGCTGCATCTTTCACTTAATTTAAAATAAACTGTTTACTCTCAGAGTTAATGCTTTTTATTAGAAGGAGTCATTAGGCACAGTTCTTCCTTTTGTATTCCTCTTTGCAAAATACAAGTCACAGTAAATAGTATGACTGTGGTGAAGATCAGGCCACTGGCCTACCTTTAGCAAGAATTTGGAAGAGTTGGTTTTTTTATCTAAAAATTAGTCTCTTTGAAGTTTGGAAATCACTTACAGCTGCTAAATCATTTCTCATCTACTTTTATTCCATGTTCTGCCTGCATCCTCCTCTTCCCTGCATCTCTAGGGCCAGCTGCAAGACACCTCTCATGTTGAATCTGCAGGAAACAGTCCCTTCACCTTTCCTTCATTTGGTCTTGTTTTCAGACTTTTTCATCTCACAGAAGGGCACAGTTACTTAGATGAGGGCTCTAGGTGCTTTGAAATCAATTCTGCTTTAGTAACATATTAGAGGCTAAAGACCTGCACTGACTAGTACCAAAAATATCTAGTCTTATGCTCCCCATTTTTTTTGACTGTAATTGTCCTTTATGCAAGACTGAAGTGATTATGTACCGGATCAGGGATGTTTGTAGCTGTAGGGATTTTAAGCAGGACAGGTGCTTTTATTCACCTGCTCAGATGTGTAAGCAGCAGTGAGACACACTGTTGGGAAGTGCATGAAGCAGACTATTTGATTTTTTCTTTACTTCCCCTCCCCCCCCCGCCCCCAGCCTGACTATGAGCTTTTCATGGACAGGGTTTGTCCAGTGCAGGTTCTGCACACACTGTGAGAATACCCCCAAAGTAGTGGGGCTGTTCTCCATAGTTTGTTGGGTTTTTTTCTGTAATGACTTCAGTAATTAACATATGTTTCACTTTGTATCTGTGCAGTTCTTGACAGTTTTCTAGTCCATATAAATGGATCGCAGGGTTTTGCAGCCCTACTCTGGGAGAGACATTAGTCACCTCATAAATTAGCTGACAGGGAGGAGGCCCATTGGTGTTCATATCAAAGTGAATAAGGTGAAAAATATTTTCCCAGTGTTGAACACAGGTGAAATTGATCACTGGTGGGAAAGTCTCACACAACTTGGCCAAATGCCTTCCTGAAAGCCCACAGTTTAAAGGACTTTGCTTCAGAACAGGTCATTTTGACCTTGTTTCCAGACTAGTTCTTGAGGTGTGCTTTCTGTTTTTCAGTCAGCTCAGTGGAAATTTCAACAGCCTGGGTGTGGAGGTACCAGGCTGTGCCTGCTACTGTGTGTAAGAAAAGGCAGATTAGAGGTCAGCTCCCTGATTGCTTAGACCCCAGTCTGAAGAAACATCAGGGTCAGTGGTCAGGCTGGCAGCTCTTGTTTCAAAAGGGCAGCTTTAAAGCTTAACCTTAAAATGGAGTCTCTTGGGATCTTTAAAGCCTATGGAATCCCAATTTCAGCTACCTAAAGATGATCCCCACCCCCCAGCCCAGGAGCCAGTACCTCCTATATGAAGTACCGCAGGGCTTTACCAGTCAGAATCCTCACTTATTTATAACTTTTTTTATTTACTGAAGTATGGGTTCTTAGTTTTATTTGAAAGGAAATTGATTTCTCTCTCTGTCTTTGTCATTGCCTTGTTAAAAAAGAGGAGGAAAAGCTGCCTAATCTTGACATTATAAGAGTTGTTAGAATTGATCCCAAGTGAACTCTGGAGAGCAGAAAGTCAGATCACCTCTTTGTTTTGTTCCAGAGGGTTACCAAAAGGGAATGACAGCCTTCAAGGGACCTATTTTCAACTAGCTGAAAGACTACATTAAGCAAGCATGTTTAGTGAAGGGTAAAGAGAGTACCATCGGGAACGGATGTGTGCACCACCACAGCAGGCACAGGGCTCAGAACAGAGAAGGCAGATGTCTGCCGTGTAGAGCTCTCTAAAGAGGCCACGTAGGCCTTTCCATGTGTAGTAATCAGCATTTCAGACTGGATCCTCTACAGCATCCTCTGGGGTGCTTGATAGAGAAGTGCTACAAGCAGCCTCTTCTAGCCACTCCTTACTGACCAGGCAGTAGTACTGCTCATTAATCCTGCTTGTTCAACACAGGAGGTACTGGGAAAGGGAGACTTCTGATGTAGTGATTAAGTTTCTCCATCCAACCTTGTGTAAAAAGTGTCTGAGAAATTTTTGGCATACTGTTTTTTGAGCATGGTTTCATTGCTGTTGGTGTAAATATGGCAATTAAAAATATTCCTTCCAGTATTTGTATATTTCTCAGTACGACAGGGAAATATTTTACTGTTCTCTAAGCTATCTTTTCCTTTTCTGAGGTTTGTCCCAAATATATAACTGAAGAACTTTGTGTGGGCCAATTCCCTTCCGTGTGAGGGTGTGCACCATTGTCATGTCAATGAGAATTCAGCATGAAGTGTTAGAGGAACTGGTAATGCAATGTAAGATGCAAACCAATAATATCAGACTTTACATGGCTACAAGGAGAACTGCAATAAGGCTAATTTAGGTCACCGTGATAGACTGAATATTTGAAACTCCTATATGAGTTTCATATGTATATGAGTATATGAGAATTTCTTCTATATGAGAAATTTCTTACAAGACTGGGAAAGCTGATTTCACATATTTGGGATCACAGAAAATTAGAAAAGGCAACTGTTTCCTATGGGTTTAGTACCTTTCTGATCTGTGCCATCAACAAACCTCATGACCTACCTGGCTTACCTGTGTCCTCACAGTTCCAGGTGGACCCAGACGTAAGGAACCTTCCTGCAAGGAAATGTACTATGACTTCCAGGAGTCACTGCAGCCTGAATGAATTTTGCTTCTTAAGCAAGACAGGGAAAAACTACCTTTCTTCCTCAGTGCCTGAAATTCAAAAGGCAAGCAGAAAGTCATGCTGTTGGTATTTTGTCTTTACCAGACAAAATGTTAGGCTTCCAAATGTATTACATGTGCAGTGTGTATTGCAAGTGCTTTTCACCACTTCCCAGACATGCAATGAGAGTTTTTGTGGGAGAGTACTGTAAGGCATGCACTCCTTCCCCTTTTCTTTTAGGACTATATTGATCAGGCCTTTGGCACAGAGTCCTCTGTCTTATCTAAAGGAATAGGTGTTGTGGATACAGAAAGAGAAAGGTGCTGGAAGGCAAACCAGTTGTTTCCTCGGTATGACATTCAGGGACTGCCCCTAAACTTGTGAAGTTAATCAGAAGATAATTTCTGATTGATTCAGTTGGTTGTAACTTCAAGGGAAAGCAGATTCAGGGTTATATTCATTGGGGTTTTCAGATGACTACTGACAGATCGAAGTCTGATCTGTTCTTCACCAGTTCAGCAATTTTTTGCTCTGTCCTTAGATTTCAGGGAGACTCTTGTACTTAAAGGGCTGATGTAGAGAATAGAAGTTTCTTTCTGCCAGGACAACAGTGCCTGATGGTGATAACACATTTTTTATACATTTAGGTTTATTTTTAGCAATCTTCAAACTTTAACCCTCTTTCCCTGCCCCCCCCATCTGTTTTCTTCTTTTTTCTTTTTTTTTTGTTTTTGTTTTGGTTTTGTGTGTGTGTGTTTTTTTGTATGTTTGTGGTTGTTCTTGTTTATATTTTTGGTTTTATTTTTGTTTGCTTGTTTGTTTTTTGTTCCCAGATATGATCCAAACTACTTCAGACACTGGGCAATAACATGCACTCTATTTTTGTTTCATTCAGAACTTGTAAAATGAAAGTCAGGTAGTTTATCCTTCTCAAGGGAAAGCTATGGAAAGCAGAAGGAAGCAGTTGATAAGATGATGATTATTAAAAAATGAAAATACCAAGTTCTCTTAAATTCTAAGCAACTCTTACTGCTGTTACAGTTTTTAAAAGTGTTGCTCATAACCATCAACTGTTCAACCCTTAAGCTGTAGCCATCTTTCTGCCAAATGGCTTAAAAAAATTATGTAGCAGCTTAAATAGATAAAAACTTTTTTTTTTAAGCAACCATCAGTTCCTTTTTCAGGCACAGCCTATATCTACAAAGAGAATACTATGAAGGGGAACTTATTTTAAGACAGGATTTTTATCATGTTGGGACATTTCTTACCAGCATTATTTAAAAGCTTTTCAAAAAGCTGCTCTCTCACACCTTTGTTCTTTCTGTGTCAGGAAATGTTGTTACATATTTAATACCATATTTTAAATGTTTCATATGTTTATGACATGAAATACATGTACAATATAATCAAGGCTCTTCCAGTTCTACTGCACCTATATCACTCCATGTAGTGGTCTTAGAGTTTGTGTGAAGAAATGCTTCTGACTACAAATGCTGTAAATTGAGAAATACATTTTAAAAATATTTCTTTTATAGTTTTCATTTCATTCCATTACAAGACAAAGTCTCAGCATGGTTCTGCTGGGAAGGACGCTGCTTCAATTTACTTCATTTATCCTGAAGGCTTTGGACCTAACTCAGTAGATCTGTTTGAATTTGAGGAAACTATTAAAAAGTGACATAGTGAGATTCGCTCATCATCATAAACTGGATCAGTACCATTGTTTATTTCTCAAATAAACTACCAAATAACTCCAAATGTTTTTATTTATCACACTACTGAGACCAGGCCAGAACAGGAACCTGTAACTGAAAATGGAAATCTCCTCATCTCTCAACTAGTAATAATTTTTTAAATTTTACTTTTATGGACATAGCCTGTCCATCTAGATACAGAATCTGGTTCCTGAAGAAAATACAGATTAGAACTTTCTTTCATCTCAAGGTTTTTGGGCATGGGTGAGAGAAAAATAATTATGTTTTTTTATAGTAATTAAATTTTTATGGTTGTGTGTATGTGGTATGTGTATTGTAGTGTGTATGTGGAGATAAAAAGAAAATTACCTGATGGAAAACTTGATTTACTTTATGACTTTTAAATTAAAATATTGCAGGTAGTCTTCCTTCATAAAACCTGATTTGTCCAAAGGTTGGTTTTTTTTATTAGTTGGTTGGTTCTTTTTGTTTGGGTTTGTTGGAGGGGTTTTTTTGTTTGTTTTGTTTTGTGGTGTTTTTTTTCA
>JANHGN010019082.1:0-41363 GCA_024605025.1 Megaceryle maxima | reverse complement strand
AGGACTTACGGATATTCATTAAAAAAAACCCCAAACCCCCCAAAAAACCAAAACAAGTGTTAGGAACATGTACTAAAAAAAAAAAAAAAAAAAAAAAAAAAAAAAAGGTATTTGCTGCAAAAGTCGAGGATTAAGAGCTTTATATTTAACAAAGTTATGCTCCTTGGATTTTCTGAGAAATGTGTATATAATTTCGCATAACAAGATTAAAAGAAAGGAAAAGATATGAATCGAAGGAGCTATAGATACACAAAAGACCTCCAGGCGACAATTATTCTAATATATATTTTTAAATAGGAAAAGAAATGAAAAGATATTTAACAATTGGGTAAAACAGAAATGAAGGTTTGATAAAGAAGACGCAGCTTGCGGTGCCATTTCATTCGATAAATATACTTTTGGCGTGGAGTGACAGGATATGTTATTTTGACACAAAATGAAAGCGTTACTGCAGATATAGAGACATAGATATACACGAAGACAGCTGTATACACTCATTTATAAATTAGTGGGTGCACGTGGAAGGAAATCTGAACATCTCTACTTCCCAAAGCTAAGCTGAAAAATATCCCATAGGTGAGGCGCTGGGCTGAGGTAGGTTTAATACTGAAGTGACAGAGATTATTGGAAATCAAATAAAAATTCGACACGCACTGACCCATTAGAGGATTTGGCTGTGAGGAGGGAGAGATTTTCCAAGGCTTTTGTCGCTAATGTTTCAATGCTAGGCGCTAACTTTAGGAAAAGTGTCAGTAGAATAACAAATTGAGGGCATGAAAGGCCACGGAGAGAAAGCAAGCAAGGATGCTCTTGACTTCTTAGCAGTTGCTAAGAAAGGATCTCGAGCTTAATATGGGGACTCAATCAGCGGAGAGCACAAAGCTGGGGAAAGGGGGAGAGGAAAGTTGGGCTCAGCACGTGCACTTTGGTCAAGTCGCTTGAGTGAGCACTGGAGGGGGAGCTGCTGGCGAGGAGTGTCTCCGCGGCTGCACCCTCTGTCCCCGCTCCCGACGCTGGCTGCGGACACCTCCGCCCGCCGCCGGCACAGGAGGCTGTGTTGCACGGGGGCCCCTCTTGCGCCTCTGCAAGAGTGTAGGTAAAAGCCGCTCAGCTCGGGACAGGAGCGGGAGATCTGCTGTGCTTCCCCGGCACACCCGCGTCCAGGTGGCCGTCGAGATGGGTGACCAGATAAAGCATAAGTCGCCACTTCACCAGAGCTCCGGCGGTAGACTTTTGTTAAAAGACCCTGTTATCAAACTCGGTCTTTTCGTGAGAAACAGCCGATTTTAAAGCCCGTCTATAAAGATTTTTAACAGCTTAGCGAATATCACAGATAAGGGAAATCTGGAAGATGCTCCCAGGACATCAGACTTTAATGGGCTCCTTCAGTGGCGGGGAGAGCTCCATTCTGTTCCCTGTGCGTATTATACTGCAGACAGGATTCGATATATACTCTATTTAATCTTGCTCTGTGACAGAGCTGTTTAAGTGTATACCATGCCTACATTCTTTGTATCAAGACCAGAAGGATGCATTGTTGAAAGAAAACTATTCAAAATCTTTCATCTGATAGAAACGATCCAGCAACTGTGAGGCAGCTACAGCACAATGGTTCTGTCTGCATAATAGGTATCTCATAAAAATACGCGTGTCATTGCAACAAAAAGTTAAAAGTCTTAAATGTATCCATCTTATATATTGCATGAAGTCAATAATATTCTAACCTTGCCTGCACCCCGCCATTAAATGGTACACGGCACTTTAAAATCGAGGGCATTGTGATTAAAATCCCAATCTCTAGTAGAGAAAGAGGGGAGCAAGGTAAGTTAAGCGAGGACCATTACCGATATAATGACCTGAGGGTAAATATTCATCAGGAAGAGGAGATTCCTCTTCTAATACTCAGTCTATTTTCTTTGGAATGCGGTATCACGGAGCCTAATGTTGTAGGAAGACCTAAGATTTAAAAGGAAATTATTGCCAAGTGTGCTGGGTAGAGTTTGGGTTTGTGTTTTCTGTTGTTTTTTTTTTTTTTTTTTTTTTCCCCAGACACTTTCCTCAAGTGGACGCAAATGCCACGAATAGTTGTGTGGTTTGTTTTTTTTTTTTTAAAGCACCTTTCTCATTTTATTAGAGCAGCTGAAGAAGCTTGTTCTTTGCTTAGCCACCGGTAGCAGAAAGCAGAGAACATTTAAGCAGCATGGTTAGCAGCCCTGCCTCTCTCTCTTCGCTTGGTAGGTGCACTTAGCCGACGGAAAGGGAGACTGCACAGAGCCCCGGGGACAGAATTTGCCTTCTGAACTACTCTTTCTGAAGAACAGTAGCTCCGACCTCCAAAACAACTGAGACTGACACTTTAAAGTAGCTGCAAGCAGCGCTCCCCTGTCTTAGCAGGGTTATATAGGAGATTTGAGCCTTTTAATTTCCAGACACAAGGAATTACTCTCCCAGAGCCCTAGTTTGTTTTGGTTGTGTTTTTTGTTTGTTTGTTTTTCCTTTTTTTTTTTTTGTTTAGTTTTTGTTTGGTTTTTGTTTGTTTGTTTGTTTTTCTAATAAGACATAAAGGGAAGACCGGGTACGATTTCCCTGTACACACAGAAATATAAAGGGCGGAGGGGAAAGCCGAGCCGGGACACATCTGGCTGTGGGAGCCTGCCCCGTGTTCTTATCCGCTCTGTTGTCACGGGCAGGATGACGGGGGAGGGACTGCCGGGGGGCTCCCGCGCCTGCCGGGCGCTACCGCCGGTCCGGCCCAAGCCCTCGCCTTGTGCGGCTGCCAACGGGTGCATCTCCTGGTGTGACCTTCAGGGAGCACATTTCAACTGCTAAACATCGAGAAAAGTGCTTCTCTCTCTCAGGCGCCATATTAATGCCGGGAGCTGGGGCTGGGGTGGGGGGAGGGCTGTTTCGCATTTGGTCTAGTTTTACGCGGTTGCTAATTCAGACTGAGCGGGCTGTCGACGGTTCCATAAAACAAAATCAAAACCAAAACCAACCAACCGACCAAACAAAAAACACTAAAAAGTACTTTGGTATTCTCCCCTTCCCTCTTCCCCACTCCTCCCGAGGGGACGCGCTTTGTAACATTGATGCCTGCTTTGGGACCCTACGGAGCATCCTCCCCACCCGGTGAGGAAAAAGGTGGGAGGGGGGCGATCCCCGGGAGCGCGGGACGCCACGAGATCTCAGCCCAGAGCCGCGTCACTCGCCTTGACAGGGGACCTGGACACTCCAGGCACAGCCTGGGACCGCCCAGCTTCCCCCATCCTGATGTTTGCCGGGGAGGTGGTGGGAAGACTCTCCAAGCCTCCCTTCCCTCCGCGCACCTCATTTGTGCTGGGAAGACTGTAGACAACAAAATAAGAAAATACCTTGCGCCCTGCCCCCATCTGCCATCTTCCCCCATGTAAAATTATCTCAAAAGCAGGTCTGCACTCTGCTGAGCAATCTGTTCCCTCAACTCGCATTGAGACCTGCTGCTTAGTTAACGGCGCGGTTGTGTGTTGTTGTTGTTTGTTTGTTTTGTTCTTGTGTTTTGGCGTGGTCTTTTTTTTTTTTTTTTTTTTTTTTAATGTGAAAAAACACCACAGTTTTTGCAGATGGGCAGAAGTGGACGAAATAACACCACGATTTCGGCGGGGATACAGCGAAGACGGGCAGAGCAGCTCCTCCTCAGGGCCGCAACCGTCCTAAACGTTCAAGTCCTCCTCAGGACTTCGGAACAAAGGCAGCCCAGCCTAGCTTCGCCACGCACGTAATCTCCATTGTAATCCTGGGGTTTGCTTCCTTTTTGTTTTGTTTTGTTTTTCTTTTTCCCATTTACCCTGTTTTCCAGCCTGCGGTTCCTGAAGGTCAGATGGAGAGGTCATGGCTCTGCATCCCCTATAAATAGATTTTGATATTTAGACAGATATTGCTACTCAATATTAACTTACAGGATAATGGCGAGAGATACCGTATGCGCTGAACCTGTTATTCACGAGTGAGCAGCATCTGTCGAATACAATTCTCGTCTTTTCGCCCTGTTTGGGTGTAGCGCAAATCAATAGGGCGAAGGACGTCTTGAAGCTGGTGGGGAGGGTGAGCAGGACAGCTCTGTGGGGACACGGTTGCAAGTACAGTCTTGAAACTACACCAGAACTTCAGAGAGCTGAAGTCAAGAGCCAGGCAGGCACAGACTATCTCTGAGAGAGTGGATGACCGATTCAAGAAGCAGCTGGTGGAAAGGTTTCAGTGCCGGGTTTATTCTAGGGCTTCTGACACTTCACTGTAAAACACTATGAGTCCCGCTGAGGCTGAAGGTTCTCCCCTCCACATATTCACAGCCAGATTTCCCCTATTTCTGACTTTAAAAATCGTGGGTTCCAGACAGATCCAAACCAGAGACTCGTAGCTCACCACTAACCCTCTTTCTGTTTACAGAGCATTCAAGGGAAGGCAAGTATTCAGCTGTGTGTAGTATTTTAAGGGAGCGCTAAGAATTCTTGTTTCCATGTCATAGAACATTCCTTCTTCCCCAAATTCTCCTCTGCCTTCCACCACCTGCAAGTCAGAAAGGCTTTCACACTCCCCGATCGTCCTGAGTACCGGCACTTTTCCTGGCGGTGCGATTAAAATTAAATTCACGGCCGGGACTCCGGGTGAGCAAACACACCCGCACCAGGGTACCCGCCGGTATGCTCCTTGAGGAGCCGGTCAGCGCTTTGGGAGCTGGTGGGAACCTCCGTGTGCGACCTTTGCTGGCAGTGGCGATTCCCGTGTAGGCCGAGGAGGGAAGCGGGAGGGGAGGCATGTGTGTGTGGGGGGGAGAGGCCAGGCCCCGGCGGGACGGGGAGAGGAGAGGGACAAAGCTGAAAGCACCAATTCTCCCTTGTTTTGCTGGTTCACACGTGGGTCCTGCGCCTTCTGCTAAGCAGAAGCCCCGTATCACTGGCGAAGATGTCAGCTCTAGAAACTGGTTGTAATCGAGATCTTTTGTAGCAGAATGGGAGAACACAACGCTCGTTTCCATCCACTTACCTGGGGATTGGGGGAGGGGGGCGGTTCGCGAAGAGGGACGATTATTGCTTGCGTGTAAATTTTGTGGTTAAAAGAGGTAGCCTGAGGAAGGAGAGGGAGGAGAGAAGCGCTGAATGGTTCAATTTAATCAATAAAGTATCTGAAAAGGTTGCCGAGATTTGCTTCTCCCCTTTACTCGTTTAACTCTCTCTGTAAGGGTTATGTGTAACATCTGGTAGTTGTGCGCTCGTGTTTCGGTGGGTGGTGTGCTCCTTATTTTAAGAAAGGGGATTATTGCCAAGGCAGAGACACAAAAGAGGCAGTTTTAAGACGCTGTGACTTCCTAAAGCCTTGCAGTTTTACAACTAGCCCAAGCAGAAGTGGAACAAACTTTCTGTCTCGACGTTCTGGATGGGAGCGAAGCCTCCGGAGCTGCCACCGGCGCCCCGCCACCCTGGGCGTCTGGCAAGGACACTGGGTGGAGGGCTGGCAGAGCACGGGGTGTGAAGGGGTAGGCGCAGGTGTCTAGCAGCCCCGGCCTGGGCGCAGCCGTCCAGCCAACTGTTCGCCCCCGGGGCGGCCCGAGGGAGATGAGCGTCCTTTGCTTGTGGAGAGCAGTGGGAGCGCTTGTGCCAAGAGCCGGACTGAAGGGAAGGACGCGACTTTTCTGACTGGTTTCCTGGCTCGCCAGGGAGGGAAGATGCCATTTCCTCCCCACCGGCCTCCTGCCCGGCGCTTCTACCCGGAGCTCCAGAGGGTGTCGGGAGGTGCCTGACGTTGCACATCCCCGGCATTAGGCAGGAGCTCGGCGCAGCCCTCTCGGGGCGGCAGTCCGAGGGCTGCAGGGCGAAGATCGAGTGCTTCCCTCATCTCGGGGACCTGATGTGCTGCTCACGGAGAGCTGTTACGGAAGTTGTCCGTATAAGTGAAATCGGAGGTTTTGTAACGTGCAGTCCCCATACATTTTTAACCACAGTGATTACTAAATTAATAGCAGGCCCTAAGACAGATGTTAAAATGTCTTGAAAATGTTTATCTGGATAATCGAGAAGGTGGTAAGGCGCATTATCTGATTGTATAATGAAATATGTATGAGGAACAGCTGTTTGCAATGGTCACCTCCCGTTGTTTCATTAGCCTAGAGCCTCCTCTTTAAAGGCTTCCTTTAAAGCTTCCAGAGCGCTTTCCTGAAGTTGGCCATTTAGCGCTGGCCGCTTCCACAGGCGCCGGCGGGCCGAGCTGTGCCCGCGGGAGCCGCAGCGGGGAAAGGGTAAGCTGGTGTTGTCCCTAGGCCGGGCCACGGGCTCTCCCCGTGGCATTCCTCACTGGTGGTTTGCTCCGAGGGCGAGAGAGAGGAGGCGCTGATGGGGTCCGAAGAGTCTTGCTGGGCAATCTTAAACTGAAGACGATGCCCCGGGAGGAAGTATCTTAGATGGTCACCTCGGAAGCGCAGCAATCAGCCGTTTATTAAGATTTCATGCTGAACAGCGACAACCTCCTCGACTGCTTAGTGTTGACATAAACTTCCAGACGTCGAGCATATGCTGTTATACAGCATTGTTTACGTGTGGTACCAGATGTTGCTTTGCATCCTATTGTCTGGAGACAATGTTTAGTTCAGGTTAAAATATCTTTACTTAAACCGCTCAGTTGGCCATTGTCTGAGCATTAGTGAAGTGTCAGGGAGAGGTAATGGGAAGTCCGGGGAGGTTAGCTCTTCGACCGTGGCCAGGAGGTCCCTGGTTCATGGTGGGGTTACAGCCACCACTGTCATCTTTTGTTTTCCCTCCTCAGAGAACCCTTGTCCTTCCTCTAAAAGGATGTGCCTTGCTCTCTTTCCCTTCAAAGCTTTCTCCACCGGTTTAATGAAACGGCCTGATGTTTGTTTTTCTAGTTTCCCCAAATCGCCCGAAAGAGGAAAGGAAAGCGCGTTTTTGCGTCACCGCTACCCCGGGCTGGGCCGGTCCAGGCAGACCGGGGCGGCCCCACACCCCTGCCCAGGGATGCTGGCGCCGGAGGGAAACCGGTCCTGACCGCAGAGTTCACGCTCCAACCAGGGCACTGGTGTGTCCCGTCCCTCCTCCCGCACCCCCGAAATGCCCGCCGCCCTCGCCGGCGGCCCGGCCGAGCCTCCTAGAAGGGGCAGGCGGAGGGGGCGACCGGCCGCACCCTGCGAGGGCGAGCCGTTCGGTGGCAGCCGGCGCCCGGGGGAAGCGGCTCGCCTGGAGCCTTTTCTTCCCTTTAACGCCGCTGCCTGGGCCAGCCGCTGCAGCTGACCTGTGGCAAGACTTTTGCTCCGGAAGAGGGGGGGGGGGGGGAAGCTATAGTCTTTAATCGGATTTCTCCCCAAACACTTCTGGTATGTTGTTGTTATGCATCTATATGGAGATCATTATTTATAAATGAGCGAGTACGATCGGTCTCAAAGACTTTAAGAGCCCGGATTTATGTCATTAAGTTGAGGGCGGGGTGGAGTGATTTAGCGGTGGACGGAGGTGCTGGCCGGGGGTGGCCGGCCGCCTTGGTGAGCTGAAGGTCACCAGCCGCTCCGCTTTCCCTTTATCCCTCCCTGTCCCTCCAGGCGAGACCCCATTTGGGGTCGAGGAAGGCCTCGGCCTCAACCCCCGTGCCCAGGGCTGCGCGCTGGGGTTGGTCCGGTCTCTGCCGGGAGCTGGGGCGCGCCCTGACGACGGGCAGCGAGGGCAGCTCCGGCCTCTGCTCAGGGCTACGGGCCGGGGTGCTGCGGGCCATGCAGCCGCTAACTTTGTTTTCTTTCACTGCAGTCCTGCTTCACACAAAGGAGGCATATTTCCTTGTAAACTAGGTGCCCCGCTAAGAGTGAGGACGATGTGAGAACACTTCCAGCAGCAGCAGTTTTACAGGTCGAGATAAACCCTACCCCCTCTGCTCCCTGACATTTGCAATGCCACTTCAGGATACAGTTCACATCTCTCTAAATGCCCGAATTAAACAAAAAGCCACATTGTGTATTTCAGCACTGAGAGCAGAGGTTTTGCAATGCGATGCACTCTATAATGTAGATGTATTTCTCTTATTTCTAGCATTTTTTGCTTGTGCATAATCCCTTATGCCTTTTATTATAATCCTACACATTACAGTTAATCTGTAATGATACTGCTTCAGAGGGACCTGTTGCACACAGTGATGGTAATTTGTAACCTTGGTAACAGTTTTAAATAAAGATTATAACAATGATGTCAACTGTTTTTATTCACCATACAGTAAATGGGGTTTCAATATTATTATGCCTGTAGAGGACAGTTTTACGAGGTTCCACTTAGTATAGTGTGAGCTATCACTTTTTTGCTTGTCCTTAGTGAACATGATTGTGGTTCTAAATAGTATAAAGATTTTCAAACTGCTGAGGACTCTATATACTTTAATTTAGTGAATGAGGGGGATATTATTATGAAATAGGGTTATCAGGATCCAAGCAGCCTTACCATGAACATTTTAGTCTTTCAGAAAAATACCTTTGAGTAAATACTACTTAGAAACCTTAATGAATAATGCTAGCACTGACTTTACCATTAGCCTTCTGCACAAGCTCTCCCCTTTATTAAAACTTAGATAAAATGCTCACAAGCTGAAAGCAAAATTAAATGTAATTGCTTTTATTTACCTTTTGCTTTTATATAATTAAAATATTTTCAGTTACATTTATTATTAAACAGCATCCACTTTGATTATTACCTGCCATATCTCTTAATCAATTTTTGTGTATAAACTACACCATCATTAGCTATTAAAATATGTATATATACACATGTATATATTACATATATTGTCTTTGCCAATATATGTTTCAGTTCTCATTAACAAAAATATTTTTGTGGAAGAGTCTACGAAGCATGTTTTTCATGAAGACTTATTAATAATCACAGTTGTCAAGAATTAGATATGCACAGATTGCAAATGGAAAGAAAATATTAGATGCAAAATGAAATATACAGTAAAATTGAAGCATAAGTATTTTTCCTTCTTAAAATAAAAAACTTATGGAGTGAAAAACTGAGCTGTTAAGCTTACTTAAAAGATGGCTTTGTTGGTTTAATTATACCATAGTTATTTTATAAATATGTTTCAAAGGAAGCTTGCCATATTGAATGTCAATGAAGCCTGTAAAGAAAAGACTTACAAAAGCTAATGCATACCAAATACCAAATTTTAGTCATTAGCATTCCTATTTATTACAAACTAAAGGAACCTATTACCAGACAGGAATTTCTATTTAGCTAGCATTACAATGTTTAGCCATTAAAATAAAAAAGGACAAAAAATGACCCCCGCCCCACTTAGAACTCTATGTTCTTTTTACTTAGAAGGACAAATGTATCAAACCCTGCTGATAACAGAAACTTCATTATTAATGGCTGAACCAAACTAAATCCTGTACTGCTTTATGCAGGCAAAATTTCTACTTTTTCCAAAGGACAAGATCTATCTGATTAAGAGCTTCTGATATTCTGCACATACCTTAACAGCTGCATTTGAGAGACTTTCGGTTATGGGGCAGCATATGTTGGCTGTGGGCTGGTGCAGGCCTACAGGGTCAAGCCTGGAGGCTGCCAGGCCTGATCCAATGTCAGTAGGCACTTCCCTATCGCATTCAGTAGTTTAGAATAAGTCTGAGGGGTGGATAGGAGCTGTCACATTTAGGATGGAGGAAGGAAGGACTAAACCATTCATTTGGCTAGGCAGGCTGCTAACCAGTTTCTTTTCTTTTTGTGCTTGTCACCAAATGAGCATATTTATTCATGTGCTGCCTATTTGTTCAAGAATTCCTTTAAAACTTCTTGGCCAAACGTCTACTTTTCAAATACCTTTAAGATTTAAGACATCATATTTTGGTCTCTTTTGAAGATGAGTGCATGCATATATAACTCAAGAGTTTCTAAAAAAAAGAAAAAATGTTAAGCATATTATTACATAATTGATTAAATTTCACATATAAAAGGTAAATAAGATTTCTTGGTTTTTTTTTTCACTGTACTGTACACTTTTACATAAGAGAAGAAGCTTTTGTGGACACTGATATCTGTGATGACAAAACAAACTGATAGATCTCTGTTGTGTCTGACATGGTCCTTGCCTTTTCAGCTCATGAGTGTCGCTTCTTAAGACTCAGTTGTGTCCATTCAAAGTGACAGAGAAATTCAAAACAGGACCAAAGAAGCAGCACAACTGCTACAGAGCTTTCTGCATGACAGATGCTGTCAAATGCCTGTTTTGCCTCTAAGATTCATTTTTCAAATACTCCGAGGAAGAGAAGTGTGGGGAGCAGTTCGGGAAAGCTCAACCTATCAGTTTAATCTTTGTTTTCTGATATCCATTGTTCATTTCTAAACCAGGCTTTAAATTTAATTTAATAAGGGGTTCAGTTTGATTAATAAGAATGACTTTTGTTGTTGATTTTGCAAGAATAGAGTGAAGACTCGTACAAAGAAAATTCACTGTATAAACATCTTGCCTGAGAAAGGAAGGTTTGCCCTTACTCCATTTACAGGATCTGCAGTACAAGAAATTTGTTCTCTTCAAAGATTTAAACTCCTAGGCTTTAGGATGCCATTGTAGGTCTCACTGTTTATAGGTTTTATGTGAACATATGGTGAGATGTTTGACTGAAACAGTCCTACAATCAGTGTATCTTAGCATATATGAAATATTTTGAATAAAGGAGTTCCTGTATGACCCCATTTATGTGATCCACATTGCTGCTTTTCACTAATTAAAACAAAACTGGTTTGAAATTTGCATGAGTGTGGTGACTGGGGATAACAATCTCATGAAATCAAAATGATGCAGGCTGTCTCTGATTTTGCTATGATAAATTAGAGTTTGGGAGGAGGAATCTCATAGAAAATTAAATTTAAAAGCAATTAGAGTTTCTGAAATTTTAAGAACTCCTACTTTTCCTTGGAAATATTTTCTGCGTCAATGATCTTCATTTATATTTATTCTTAATGAAGAGTAGTGGTTCAAGAGGCTGCAAACAGACAGCCCAGGTTAAAATAAGCCTGAAGGAATCTTGATGTTGTCTCCCAAGTATTGTAGAGAGCTTTTTCCAAGTCAGCTTGTCTATAAACCAAAATGAAACTGATCCATAGATCTACAAATCAGATGCTGCTGGAAAGATAGGAGAAATGTTTCAGGTCTTTCACCTATACTTACATGGCATAGTCTATCTAGTATACCATTAAAAGTATTTCAGCAGAAAACATTTCATTTGCAACACTTCTGCCTACCAAACCCAAATTGATTTAACTCTAAGCCCTGTTGTTAGAGTGGTAAATATATTTAAAGGAGAGGTGGTAATAATGCAATAGTTCCAACAACGAAGTTCAGACAAAAAAAAAAGAGCAGCCCTATAGAAGAAAAAGTGTTGTGATGAATCGCTCCTTTGTTCAAACTATCCTTTTAATACAAAGAATACAAGTGTTTGAACAACAACAAAAAATGCTTAAATTGTTGCATTCTCAGCAATGCTTTCTCTTTTTCACTTTAAACCATTCACAGTCCTTTGTAGCCATATACAGCATGCGACCGAGCAATTGGGGAAAGATTCATCTATCAAGTTTAACAACTTTCTGGTGTAACTTCAGAGAGGTTTATTGCTTATTCATGTGGAAGTGAGTACACCCAACTTGTTTTGCCTGGTTTTGCTACTTTTGCTGTTTTGCAAGGCTGTTCTGGTAGCTGCAAATGGCTTCTCAAGTGACATTTGCTGACATTCAGTGGTGTATATTTATCAGTATTCTTCACCTCACTTCTATATGTGTAATCTATTTTATTTTGTTCTTCATAGCAACCTCCTTTTCACTGTCCTTGCCCTGGAAATGATAAATGGCAAAGTGGCATATTTCCCTAGCTGCACTAAAATGTCACTGTGAAAAATCTTTAATGGACTAAGTGTAGCTTTTCAGGTTATAACTTGTCAAGTTACGGAGAAATTCTAGAGTTTCTCCTTAATCCACCATTCTTTGGAACCACACCACTGCAGGCAGAGACTAATTATAAGTTGCACCAGTCAGAGCAGGACAAAAATAAATGAAGTAGAAACCATTTGATCAAGACTCATTTTATACCTGCTTTCTATGCTTGTCTTGTGTTACCTGATTTCCTCTGTTTAGGCTGATGCTGAATATGCCTTACTGTTCACATATGAATACGTATGTAGGCTGAGACCTATGTTATCTTAAAGACTTTGCTTATCACTGTGGCACTGAGTATATTTATACTATTCCTCCCTCTGGATGTGCAAAGACAAACCCTCCACGGTGGCCAAAGTCACAACACATATTACGAGTCTCCAATGGCACCTGTGATTAAAATGAACACTAACTGAATATGGGTGGCTGAGAGGAAATATGGTTACTACCCTCTTTTAGATCAGGTAGCAAAATAGGTTAAGAAAGACTGACTTAGACTTAAGGCAGCCTCAGAAATACAATGTACCTGCCAGGGCTCAGAGGTCTAGGAGACTATCCTGCTTTCAAGTTTATCTTCCTTTTTGGACAAAATTCTCAAGCCCACAAAATATATGTGTAAGATAAAACATTTTTTGAGAACATTCACCTCAAATGTGATTGGAACTGTTACTTTGGAGTCACTTTTCCTTAGTTTTCCTTGTCTTTGCAGTGAATACTTCAAAGAAATATCTTATTTCATTGGAACTAGAGAGCTCTAAAAGGAATCATGCTTCTTTTTTTTTTTTTTTAATGATCCTAAAACTTCCTCAGATTTTCATTCATTTAAGAGCTAGAGAGCAGAAGAAGAATGAGATGCTAGAACCAAGAAGAATATGTGTTTTGCAGTGAATGTTGCATTTTATCTGACAAAGTGTAAATATTTTGACACTGAGGGACAACAGCACCACTTTAGTTCTGCCTATGAATTAGGAAGTAGCTGAAATTATTTTTATGTGATTTTTTCAGGTACTTGTGTGCAAGTGGTATTTTCTTTATCAGTGAGGACAAAAGGTTGTAAATCTTGAAGGGATTTGTAGCATAAAATACTTACTTGACTTCACAGAATCACAGAATATTCATGGTTGGAAAGGACCTCCTAGATCACTGAGTCCAACCATATGCATAACAAAAAAACACCTAAAGAACCCCCAAACATCTAAATGTCTAAATACCCCGATCAAACATGACTTCAAAACCACAAAACCACAAAACACAAAATACACAAAATAACGCCCTACATGCCTGCCACTAGAGCATGTCCTGAAGCACCAGGTCTACCCATTTCTTACATACCTCTGGTGATGGTGACTCAACCACGTCCCTGGGAAGGCTGTTCCAGTGCCTCACCACACTTTCTGTAAAGAATTTCTTCCTAATATTCAATCTAAACCTCCCTGGTCGCAACTTCAGACCATTTCCTCTGGTTCTGTCAGTAGTTACTAAGAAAAGGCCAACCCCCACCTCTATACCTTTCAGGTAGTTGTAGAGGGCAATGAGGTCCCCCCTCAGTCTCCTCCAAACAAAATATACCCAGCTCCCTCTGTCTCTCCTCATATGACTTGTTCTCTAAACCCCTCACGAGCTTGGTAGCTCTCCTCTGGACATGTTCCAGCATCTCAATGTCTTTCCTATAATGAGGAGCCCAGAACTGAACACAGTACTCACGATGAGGCCTCACAAGTGCTGAGTACAAGGGAACAATAACTTCCCTTCTCCTGCTGACCACACTATTCCTGATACAAGCCAGGATCCTGCTGGCCTTTTTGGCTACCTGGGTACACTGCTGACTCATATTAAGCTGGCTGTCCACCAGCACCCCCAGGGTCCTTTTCTGGCAAGCAGCTTTCCAGCCACTCATCCCCTATCTTGTAGCGTTGCCTAGGGTTGCTGTGACTGAAATGCAGGACCCGGCATTTCGCTTTGTACCTCATACAGTTGGCCTCAGCCCATTAATCCAACCTGTCCAGGTCCCTCTGTTGAGCCTTCCTGCCCTTGAGCAGATCAACATTCCTACACAATTTGGACTTATTATCAAGAGCCAGGGCACAGGTCCTTTATGGTAGAATATGCTTTCCTCTTCTCCCATTTCCTATACCGACTCCCATCTTATTACAAACATTCTATTACAAGGCCTGTGCACTCTTATAACCATGTCAGTTTCACAGGGCCCACATTTCACCTGTACGATTTAAGTGCTCAGATACTCTGCAATGAATTTTTGCTAGGGTGTGACTTTAAAATTCTATGCCTTTACAAAATACATCCACTGGGAAAAAACCTTCTTTTCTGACTAACCTTAAAATCATGTCAGTCTTAGGTAAAAGTGTGTTGCAAGTTCATCACCTTTCCAACAAACATTTAAAATACATATTTACTATGTAGGTATAGATCACCTAGTATTTTGCATTGGAGCAGGGTTCAGATCTTGCTTTGATTCCAAGGCAGTGTTACAGGGAAAAGAATATACTAGAATAGCTGATATCAGTAGCAGGAGGAAGGTTTATGTATACAGAATCGGACTTGTGTCTGCCAGCTTCCCACCTCCTCTAGTTAAAACATGGTTAAAAATTGGTCTAAGGGAAAATACTGAGTCTTCCTGCAGTTCTTACCCTTAGAACATACTACAACAGCAGTAGTATTACCATATTTTGACTGCCCTGTAGGTGCAAGTGAAATAAACTTACACTTTTGAGATTAATTCTTATCATGTCTTGGGCCTTTGCACTGCTATTTTTCTATGGTTGATGCTCCCCTGGAAGTCAGTAGAGGCTCTGTGCTTGGACATACAACTATAAAGTTTTTCACATAACATTGTCCCTAGAGGACAAAGACTTTTCTCCAGTTCACTCCACAGACCTCAGAAGTTTACCCTGAGTTAAGCTTACTGCATGTACTGTATATCACAGTGAAAGCCAGATGAGTATATTCTGCTACCACTACACCTGACCGTTTGAGGAACACTAAAGAGCCTCGGAGTCCTCTACTCTGTTCAAGATTTTTTCTCCCCACTAAGAAGAGTGTAAATTTAGCCACTGTCTTGGGCCCAAACATTGTTCTGAGACTTTAGCTTGTAGTGTCCTGGTGCTGCACCAGCCTTCAGAAAAGTAGCTGTCTGCTCCATGGATATGAGGCCAGTACAACCTGCATTTTGCTCTTCTTCAGAGACACTTTCTGAAAGCTCTTGGTCTGAAGAAGCAAACTGGCATTGAACCTTCATGCAGAAGTTGCCAGCTTGGCACCTATTTTTGCAATATGGTATTGCAAGGACTTCAGCTTTTTGCCTCTATTTAGTTTGACTGTTTATGGACTTTCAAATATATCTGTCTTCTGAGTGCCCAGATGCCACAGAAGATTTTTTTGTTTCTTTCTTTGTGAAAAAACAGAGAAAAAGTGGAAATAAAGGAGCTTCCCTAAAGGCTTATTTATAAGATACACTCCTGTTTGTGACTTGTTTCCCATGAAGGACATAGTTTATCCTAGTGTTTGACATATATGAAGATACAATCCTGGCTCTTTGCCAGCATCAAAAGGGAAGATGTGCTTAAATATCTACAGCCCAAGCTGCATGCAGACATTATCAACTGCTTCAGGTTAAGCACAGCTAACATCACTGGGACCAAAATGGATATTGTATTATTATTATTTTTATCATCCTTTTTATTCTTTATGTGTATACAATAGTTCACTTAAAAAAGAAAACACTGAAATAAAACCAACACATATTTCTCCTGCTGAAGAGGTCTACCTGATAATAAAATTCAAGTACTTCTTTCTAAAAGATATTTTAGAAAGGGTCAAAGCTACAGTAGGAAAGGAAAGATTCAGTCTAGCCTTTTCAAGAGCACTTAGCTGGTGCCTGATTTTACACTTTTTCAGTGGGAACAGGGCTAAGGCATCATCACAGTCCAGAACAATTTCACACATAAGCATGGTAGATTTTCTGGTGAACATTTAAGGGTGTTGCAGCCCCATTCCTGCATCCTTGCTACATTACAGGCTAGACTGTGGCCAGGTCTCTGTTCCCTACACACATTATAGGTGCAGTAATTTCCATGTAAAATCCTTTGGTGGATCTGGGCCTGAGTGTTTTTGAAAATCCCACCCACATAGGACACCCGTAGGTCAAATGAAAAATTGCATAAGCTATTAACTAAAGCTATAGCTTATAAAAAGTTACCCACAAGAAAGGTACACACGTTAGTGCTGCTCCAGGGCATCCTTAAATCACACTTCAGCAAGTTATAAAGTTATCTTTGGAGAGCAATCATACCAAGTTGTCAGGCCTATACAGATAGATTTATGTGTCTCTGACATGTCAGTTGTCATCTTTGCCACTTCATTGCGGCTATGATATTTTGGCGGGATGTAACCCCTGCTATTCCTCTGCCTGAAAATCCACAGAACTTTCCTCTGTAAACATTTCTTACCCTGGGTATTTCCCCATCACAGGGCTGCATCTCTGAATTTGTCTTACGTGTTTGCTTAACTCTCACTCACAGGTCACTGCTTGTTTGTCTCAAATTTTTCTCTCTATAATCTCAATTTATGTAGCAGAAAGTTCATGAGCAAACATTTTGCCTGCAAATGACTCTATAGTTAATCTTTTTATACTAGACATGCCATTTAAAAGGAGACATTTTTTTGTTTATTTGTTTCTGAGGAAGTAATTCAGGTCATTCTCCTACACTGGAAAAGTTACTCTTCATCAAGAAGAAGCCCAATCCAGTGGTTTTGTTAGTAATCTGTACTGTCGATACAATATTTTTGTTGAGATTTCTTCCAGGGTTTGACTCATTTCTCCATATACTCTCCTGGAATATTGTTCTGTAAGTTGGAAAAATTATTTGTTCTGGCTGAGTCTAAAGTGAACAATTAGAGAATCGAAACTCATGGAGTGAGCTTAAGCAAAATTAGCTCCCACAGAAAAAGGCCTTAATTTTCCTGAAAGGTGAACACAGTGGCAATGCTGATGCCAGGCAACAGACTGTGTCCTGATTGCAGTTATACTGGAGCCTGAACCCTCATCCCAGGTTCACAGCTGAGCACACAGAACTGGTGTTTGGTAGACAAAGGCTAGAGAAAGAATAGTGCGTGATCTAGTACAAATCATTAGCCTAGGTGATATGATATTCCTGATAGTCTTAACTTTTGTACAAAATGCACCCTAGAGACACATTTACAGAGTCACCATTTCAGCAAATGGTATTTTGCATATTCTTTGGAGATGTCACATAAGTAGTGCAATCAGCTTTTAAGTGACCATGTGAATTGAATATGACTCACCTGTTCCCTGGGCTAGAAATACAGGATTGGTGTGCAGACCAAGGCCACTGCTGGATCTTGTGTACCATGTTGGGGGTGCAGGAAAGTGAAAGGTGGCACCTGCAGGGAGGAGCAGACAGGGCAGGTGACCCCAAACTGACCAACGAGGTATTCCAGCCCATATACGTCATATTGGGTATTAGGCAGAGGGATCTGGAGGGTCTATAGCCACTCTCTCTCTGGGGGCTCCCAGGTTCTTCTCCCCTCTTGGACCACTTTGCCAGCTTTGCTTGTCTTGGCTCAGGTTCTTTTTTGGTTCCTTCCTTGGAGCATCCAAGGAGGACTCTGTCCATTCTGCCTTTGATCCCAATCGGTGTGTTCCTGAATCTGGTACCAGAATCCAGCTCCTGAGCACAGCTCCTGTCTGCTGCAGGGCCCAGTCTGGGACTCCCCCAGTGCCTGCTCCACAGCATCAGTGGTGACAGTGATGTAATGACCATCAGGGGGGTTGGGTTTGATACTGGTTTTGTATATTTTTGTACATATTCTATTTTTATTATTATTATTCTCATTAAAGCTGTTCTAGTTTCCTTTTCTAATCACTAAGTCTCTCTCCCGTATTCCCTTTCTCTTCCCCTTTGGGGAGGGAGGGGGGTTAACAGAGAGCAACTGTTATTGGTCTAAGGGGCTTCCCAGACCCTAAATCATGACACTCCTTTAGACTATGAGTATTTTACAAGGTAAAATACATCTGACCTCACTGTTAGCAGCTTGCAGAGCTCAGAGAAGAATGAAGCAAGACTAAGTAAACCTATCCATGAAACTTCCCAAGATGTCACCGATGCTCCAGTTCTTTCCTGTATCAAGGCCAAGTGCTTTTACGTTTGTTTTTATACAAACAAACAAATAAACAAATACACACAACAACAAAGAGATGTACAGCATGTTATGTCCCCTAGCATACTCATATTCAATTTCCTGACCTGATGTGTCTCTAACTACAGATGACTGCACCAATTCACCCACAGCCTGATTATCCTAGCCTAGCTATCCTAGGGCAAGGTGCATTCCACAGCTCCTACTAGAGGTGATTTATCTCCTGTAACAACACAATCTTCAGAATCATTATCTGAATTTGCATCCTCACATATTGGTTGAGCATCCCCACCACTG
The DNA here is from genome assembly GCA_024605025.1 of Megaceryle maxima. Taxonomy (NCBI): domain Eukaryota; kingdom Metazoa; phylum Chordata; class Aves; order Coraciiformes; family Cerylidae; genus Megaceryle; species Megaceryle maxima. The sequence continues at coordinate 22,941 of JANHGN010019082.1, read as the reverse complement.
CACTGAAGAACCGCACTGAAACAGAGTTGCACTTTCTAATGAAAATTAATTTCATTGAAAAATTCCCAATCAGGTTTAATTTGGAAGCTCCAGCTGATCTCCCACTGTGAGACGTATCATAAGAGACAGATCTTGCTGTGAAGGGCTGGTGGGTTGGAGAGGCGAAGGCTGAGAAGAAAAGCACAATAGAAAGATGAAATGTCTCCCTCAGAATCACTCAATGGGTTAGTGGCAGTTTTAGTTCTTCCTAGTGCCAACCATTGCCCATGTTACCTCTCACACCATGAGCTTATAGACAGGCTGTGTTTTGCCTTGGCCATCTCTTCATTAACTAGATTATTCTTGCTTTAGAATAATGCATGGTTCACAAGTTTAGCAGTTTTGAACCTTGCTGCTTGCAAGGCATAATGTACATATATGGCACCATCAAAAACTTTGAGGTAACAGATAACAAGGATGTCACAATAAAATGCTAAAAAGGCAGACCCCGGTGTGCCAAAGCAGGCAAGGGGCCAAGAAAAATCAAGCATTACTCAAACTAAAGTGTGTCATCCGGTCTGAGCAAGGTAAGAAACCTCACTAATGTTTCACAGTTTGCAAAATCTGTCATGAATTGATACATCTGAGCCTGTACAGGTGGTTAAGCCAGTGTCATGGTTAGAATGTGATGCCTTACTTAAAATTAAACTTTTCCCTTCAGAGGCTTCCTTATGTCCCTAAGAATCTACAAATTTGTATTCTAAAAGCAATTTATTTTTCTTCTGGTCTTACACTAATTAGTAGGAATAGATTACAGACAACTTGTATTTTATAAATAGCATAACAGTGTATTTTGTAAATTTTCCCAAGAGCTTTCTGAAACTAAAATTTCTCTTTGAGGACAGCTGGTCCATGCCCCGAGGAAAAAGATGCTCTGGCAAGGCTGAGGTTAATGATTATAATCTATAGTTTTTGTAGGAATATAATTTTGTGTCTGCAGAAATGTCTGTCTCTCCATTGTTTAAAAAACCCCCCACAAAGATACTTAAATAAGGCTTTACATTTTATTACCCCAAAACACATTTAATTTTGTTTGACTAGATCATGTCAGTATGTTAATAAAATAATCGTTATTCCAAACATGCTTGGTGAACTTGAATAGCACAGTGAAGTTTATATATTTAATCAAATCTATTCAGTAATTCTAGTTGGAAGATGCAGAAGTGTTTTCTATCAAAATTTCCTTGACTTTTGAAATTAATATACATTGCCCAAGTTCTCATTCTTGTGGATCCATTTTCTATCCATACCCAAGCAATTGAGTTTCTTTGTATGAATGTTAACAAAGGTTGAAAAGGAAAAAAAAAAGCCAAACAAAACCACAAGGTTGTATGGGCAGCTCTTCTTGCTGGAAGTGCTTTTACAGATATCTGATCAAGAGGAGGAAAAGTCTTGCAGCTTTTCAAGCCATGAGTTGTAAGGTGCGTCATAAGATCAGTTGTAATTTCCAGAACCATAGAGTATTTTTTTAGGAATATTTGGATGCATTATAGAAAGGCTGCCATTTCTCATTTTTGCCCCTTATGCAACACTTCATCCTTCCTTCTGCATGAGATCATGTCTTAAAGTTTATCTAGTTCCCTCAGGGTATTTCAATATGAAAAAAAAAAAAGCTAAAAAAAAAGAATAATTTATAAAAAGCCTCTCCATAGTGCTATGTGATTTGAAAAACAGACAGGGAACTGTGAGGTGAGAACTACCTGTGGCCTGGCATTGCACAAGCTTGGGGAAAGCTGCAGGATACCATGGTATGAATGGGAGCAGGAGCTTTGAGGAGCAGTGGATGTGCTGAGGGGAAACCTGAAGAGAAAACACAGATGAGAGATATGAAATGAAAGGAACTGAGGAAGAACCATCAGGAGGACACAGGAGCAGAACAGACAATTGCAAAGAGACTGTAAAACCAAGGGGGAGTTAAGGGATCCTGTGAGGTTCCTTGCTGCTTTTAACCCAGATACCGCCCTGGATAACGTTCTGAGAAGATGTCCAAAGGGAACCTGAAGAATGTGGTCTGTAATCTTCCTCTATATTTATCATTAAACTCTGCACATTGTTTTTTTAAGCAACTTTCTCCAGTAGTTATCTGCTCAGAGACCTGGCCAGGGTAGACCCGTTGCAGATGGGCTTTTGATAGGTAGCGTGGCTGGCAGAGGGGAGGTGAAGGCAGTGCTCCAGAGTTCAAGTGTATTGTGTTTGCAATTTTTATCAGGAATGACCCTGAATCCGTCCACCCCTTGGAAGAGTTTCTATCCTCAGGGAATGTGAATAAGAGTGGAGTCCAAGACGGAGACTTGAAGAAAAGATGCAAACATGAATGCTCCTATGTATTGACTGGTAATTTTTTTTAAAGCTTTTGCTAAATAATGTGGTTTTATTACTGCTAATAGTAGAAGAACAAATAGAAAAGAAAACATAAAGTCACCCAAAAGTCACAGTGTTGTTAAATATTAGATAATCTTAGTTGGAAATCTTGTTTGAGATAAGACATTACTCTTTTCAGTGGTGTGGCTTCTGTTAGATTATAGAAATAGGGTTATGATGATTTTACTCTTAACAAACCTCCCTTGTAAAATATAATTCAACAATTGCACCATATTTAAAAATGCTGTAGAACTGCTGATGGAAGAATGTTATTCTTGCTACAAGATAGTGAGCATCAAATAAGATTATTTAATATGAAAATTCACATTACCCAATATATTTATTTTCAACTTCTAAAGTTTATTCAGAGTATTTTGTTCAGCTTCTCTGCTCTGAGAACCCCATGGGCCAATTTACGTGGCTTTTTTTTTTTTTTTTTTTTTTTTTCTTTCAGGGGAAAGTGGCAGCCAAACAAAACCTGTTCTTTCAACCAAGCAGCAAAGCAACAATATAGAGCCATACCTGGTAGTCCTTGTGCTGCAAATCCACATCAGTTCAACTAAGTCCAAGCACTTGTGACTACTTTCACACTAGTATAGCTGACAGTAGAAATGGGCCTTTCTTTTTGAACCCTTTGGAGTTTGAACTGAAAAAAAAAAAAAGGTAGCAGGGTTTAACCTTTAAACTCCTCACCGACCTTTAAAGCAGTACTTTGGATTATATCTGCCCTCATTAATCTGAAGCCACTTACAAACATAACTGGCATTCCTGTTTTTTTTAGGTATACCTCACATGCATTATAGAACAGTTTAACAATTCAAAGGTTTCGCTCCTGTTCACGTATTTAGCACCTTTTGAGTTGATGGTCATCTTTGCAAACAATTTTTTATAGTTAGCAGCAACACAAGCAATGCTTCGTGTCAAAGTGCATTACTTAGGTGATGGGCAGATGCAGATCTAAACTCTTGGAGGTGCAAACTAAATTTTGCACAAGCTCTGTATTAATGTAAAACTCTATGAGGATCAGATATCTTAATACTGCTTTCCAGCACAGGTGTGTAAAAAATTTTCCACCAACACCTAATCAGACCGCTACTTCTGCTGCTTTTCTTCCTTTTATGCTATTCACATGCATGCGCCTTTTCCCTCACATACCCTCCCCATACATGTCTTTACTTTGGTCTGTTAAGTTCAAACTACAAGTGCAAATGATGTAAAATGAACCAATAATTTCTCTTGGACAACATTTCACTGCTCTCATACTCAAAAGAGTTTAATTAACACTAAAAACATCTAATGCTTGGTATAAATAAAGCAGTCTAAAATCCATGATTGGCATTTCCCCTTTTAGTTCACACAATGATTGCAAATTGTCTTGCCATTCACATGGAAATTTGTCTTCTAAGTACATCTATCGTTAGTGGAAAAATGTCATGGTCAGAGCACAGATTTATGAGAGGATGTATATATTTAAGAACTAACTGATGAACATATTCTATGTTCATCATTCAGATCTGGAATTTGTTGCAGCAACACAGACATTCATGCACTATCCCTTACATTCAAGCTACTCTTAAGGCACAGAAGAGTTTAGAAATAGTCAGAATTTTTGACAAATAATTTTGCATTGAAATATGAAATTCTGAATATTACTGGTACAACCTAGCACAGCAGAAGCACTCAGGCTGAGTCAGTGTGAGAAACACCACTGTAGCTTTAGAAAAATAAATGTCTGTGATGTATTTCCCCGTATAGTTTTACCAGGCCCTGACATTGTAAAGACATTGATTGTCATAGGTGTTTGAAGAAATAGAGAGTTCATAAGCAGAGAGCAGACACTAAGAGGTCTTGTGATGCAGATGGTGAAAAGCATTTGTTATTTTTTTATTAAGCAATTTGGAAAGTGCTATATATTTTTTTAACATCTCATGTCTTGCTGCTCTATTTTAGAGAATCACTAGATCTCTGGAGAAGTGTCAGATATATAAAAATTGTCAGTTGTTAAGACAGGTTATTCAGTGAATAAACGAATTATTGTGCTGAAATCTTTTATTGAATATTCCTGTGGCACTGCTTTAGTTAAGTATCAAAAACACAAGCATTTAACAAAATTACTTTAAATTCAGAGTGCCTTGAAAGGACAGATTGAATTTGCAAATGTAATCAAGAATAAAACACGTGCCTTGGATTACATGTCACTTTTTGGGATGTTTTGACATAACACATTTAGAAAATACTTTCCTGTGACTGATGATTAAAATAAATTTGGATTTTCTATGACTTAAAAGAGAGCTAGTCCAGTTCTTGGTGAATTTGTTTTCTGCATCACAGTAAGCACCAGCTGACATGCTCACTTCTGTATCAGCGTGGAGGCCAACTGCCTAAGGCTAAAGTGCTATTGTGTTACTTGTGTGAGTAATCCTATTAGCAGCAAAAGAATATAGGCATGGATAAATTATAGAATCATCAGAACTGAAAAAATAACCTGTCTTCCTTCTCATTTCCAAAGATGATCTGTGTAGCTATTTTAGACAGATCTCTTGTGTGATGGTACCACCATCTTCAAAGTCTCCATCCTTTTACTTCCTCTCAGGGATACCACAATCACAGCAGCTTTTCAATACATATTCAATATATATTTCAATATAGGCACACTCAAATAAATACTGGGTGCATACTTATACTATTTGATAAGCTGTCTTCTTCATTTCCAAAATATTGGTACCAAAATAACAAATATAAGAAAACACAGGAAGTTTAGTCCTCTGTATTTAGGACTAAAAAGTACTTACTCAAGAAATTCAGTATTAGGACCACAGAGCACTGTTCCCAAAGAGCGACCATGTCCATAATGGAAATTATACACCAGAAATGTAGTTATAAATTTATTGTTAATTACAGCTTTTAAGTATTATATTTTAGTATTAAATGTAGTGTTTAAAAAAAAAAAAAACCAAAACAAACCAGTTTTAATCCAAGTAGACAAATCCTGCCATTGAGTTCTGCTCAAATTTGCCACTGATGTTTGTGAGACATGCATACATCAAAGGATGGCAGTGTTTTGTTTACTAACAAAATGTCACACTTAAACTTGTCCAGGAGGGCAGGTAAGACTGCCTGTTAATACTAACTTTCTCAGAACAGCATGGTTATTTCACTGATCAAATCACCTGCCTATCCATCCTGGCCAGGGAAACACCAACCAACCAAACAGATTATTTTTGCAGTGCACCTGATCTTTTGTAATGCACCTGTTCTTAGTGCATGATTGGAGGATTGTGAAGATAGTGAAAGACAGTGATAGAGCATCCATCAAAAACATGTTTCATGTTCTGTGACACATTTGATGTAACAGGAATGGGACAGAGGGACAGAGAGAAGGTTATTGTGGTTATGAAATTCAGAATCTGGTTATATAGCTTGATGATGACATGGACCTCTGTTGTCACTTGGCAGCAGTTATGTATTCATCCTATTAATTAATAATTATGAATGGGTTGAAGTTACACCCTATCTGAAAAGGAGTACTGACATTGCAAGGACTCAGCTAAAAGGGGGTTTATTTCTCTTACCTTAATGCTGTATCTCACTGTTGATCTGTTACCATTTTAGCTTTACCAGCTGAAACAGGAAGACGACCAAAGGCAGGTTCTCCTTGCCACAGCATCCTGGGACTGGTATCAACTGCACAAGAAAACTGACAAGAGGTAAGGTTAGAAACATACTAAGGCAACCCCAGCACCAGCTAACCATTAGCCACAACTCCTGCTCAAACCCTTCTTCTTTCCATGGGTTATTCCTGCATTCACTGGGAAACATGGAGCAATAGCAGCCCCAGTCCTTAGGCCAGGGTGTGAGGAAGAAGGAGGGGAAGGTAGAAAGCTACCTTGCCCTGGCAAGCAGGTAGTATTCTCAATCTGCACTGTAGTAAGTACCAGTAAAGTTGAAAATTGAGGAACTTTAACCTGTTTAAGTATCTGGCACATCTGTGCCTTTATGTCTATGTCTGCAGAGATGAAGAACATAAGGTCTGCTGTTTAAAAGACAGATACCAACAATGCTCAGTTTTGGTAACCAGTTCGAGTCTTCTATGCTCCTCTGAAGATTAATTAAAAAAAGAGAAAACAAGCTAAAGTCCCACAATTTAACATTGCTATAAGACGATTTCATTCACTTAGAAATGCTAAAACCCAAGTACGTTCCAGGAAAATAGTTTCAGGAGACAATATTCAATACAACAACAACAAAAAGAAAAAAAGCTACACAAGTAAACTTCAAATGTGAAAGTACCAGATCTTAAAGCTTGGAATTTAAAAAAGCAAAGTGCACAGAAATAAAACCCTTGTGGAGATGCTAAAATGTCTAATTCATTATTATTTCAAAAAAGATTAAAAAATAATTTCTTAACATTAAAGTGCAATCAAGCACTGAAGAAATTATTTAAACTTTCCATAGGAAAAAAGCACACTCTAAAATGCTGCAAGGGTATTGATGGCTATTAAATATTTACTTTTCTCTCTAGCTCACACTAGAAAGAGCAATTTGTATTTGGCAGAAACTGGCTGCAATTACATTAGTCAATCCAAAAGCCCAACTTGCTCATACAAAATGCAAACAAATTAGTTAAAATGGTCTAATTAGCAGACTGTAAAAATGCAAAGCAAGGCTGGCATAAAAATGTGTGCTAGACAAGTATACTTTTACAAAATAAACAGAAAGGCAAATATGAAATAGACTAATAAATTCTAACTATAGGACCATAATGTAAATCCAAATATTATGGATTGTATACTTTTAAGAAAAGCTTCTATGGGCTCATAAATATTTTCTTGCAATCCACATTCAGTCATGAATACATTGATTAAAAAAATAGCTGAAGTTCTACTGGGATTTTAGTTCATCACTGTGGAACCATGTGAAGCGAGGTTATATATATGTTTTGTACAGTCATATACATAAATACAGCTCCTAGTCAAGTTAATCAGACTGTAAAGTAGCTTTGGAGCATGCAAAGAATATAGGATGTGGCCTATGGAAGGAAGTTGAAGCCATTTCTTTACATGTTGGGTATTTGTTTTTGTTTCCACAATTAAGATAAATAACTGAAAGCATATGGAAATGTGGAAACAGTTAAGGTGAAAGATAATCCATGTTTGTTCTTATGGGAAGAATAAACTATGGGCATTGTCTATAAGGACTCAGTTTACTGGTTAAAAAGAAACACTACAATAACTGTATTATTATTGTCATTGATATATTAGTCTAAAAAGGGCTTTAGTGTCTCTTACTTCATAACATTGCTGCAATTTCTTAATCTGTGGGTTTTTAACTCCCTAGTTTATATTCCATAGATATAATAGTCCATTATGATTTGTAAGATATCATATAAAAGAAGCTATTGTGAGGTGATGATCTGAATTTGTCTCCATATTCTTCTCACCTCACCACATGTTCTCCTGTCCTTCAAAGTGTCTAGCTGTCTGGAGCCACATTTTTTCTTCTTGCCACCTGACAGATGGCAGAAGGTGGGTGGCTTTGGCAAAATTAATTAGAGATACCTCAAAGAAACAATAACCATGAACACCCTCCGGAAAAATATGATGTTATTTGGCACAAAGAACCTTTGCATGAAAGCATTGCAACAGCAGAAATATCCTGACTACCCTGAAGAGAAGGTCACCCAATAGAAAACAATCCTTAGCAAAAGGAGAGCAGTGTGGCTACAAGGTGTGGTCATTATCACCATTACCATTTCTAACACATAACAGCTGACTCGTTCAGTTGTTTTCACTGAAATAGTTGATTGCAGAACCTTCACTCCCCCATGCTGTCCCCAGTTCTGCAGATTGCTTCACTGTGCCAAATACATTCAGTCCATCATTCTTTCTCCTGGAGAGTATTTATTTGGTGGAAGAATATCTCACTCTATAAAAGAAAATAAAACTCTGCTGGTTTCAGTGTCATTGAAAGAGTAAGATATTTATGAATGTAAGAACAAAGTCCAGTAGAGGTAGCTGAAAAATACTTCACTGTGAAGATTAAAAAACAATGTCTTATTATCTGTTATTTGACAAATGGCTTTGAGAATGATGAAGCAACAAGCCACATCACAGGAATTATCTTTTCTATTTCCTTGCCCATCACCACATACTCCCATCTCACAAAATTTTCCATATACTGGGAATCTTGAATCCCACAGAGCTCTCTGGTGATGACTGGATAAACCAAGGATGTTGGATATGTGAAGAAAAGAATGAATTGCAGGTAAGAGAATCAAGGCTTAAGGCATAAGGAAAGAAGTCCCACCATGTGGGAAGGTTTTGTCACAAGGGAAAGAAGTTCCACTATGGTGTTGTGACTTGTGTTGCTCCACAGGTGTCATTGGTGAGATAGGATGAGGAGATAGAATGGCTGCTCCATCTCTGCTATGATCGTGCTAACACATTGAAGTACTGAGGTTGTTCCCTCTTTGTAGGAGTCATGGGACCGAAAATCAAAATTCAACAGTTTTACAAGCTAGTGACTGCAACGCTTGGTGTCCTGTGTTTTGCTGTTGTTGCCTCTACAGGCATCTGTAGCAAGCACGGGTGAGATAATCAACTTCCTGCCTGGCACGTTGATTTGTTCATTCTTCTCCACATGTGCCAGCAGCTCTGTTATCCCCTAGCTGTCAAATATTAGGAGAGACATAGATGGCTGAACCTTTACAGTTTTTCTTCTAGAGCTACTCACCCCTGCTTGCAATTCACCAGAGAGGCAGATGAGCCAGAGGAGTATAATTCATCTTGTTGCACCTCAGCCTGTTTGGGCAAATGTTTCCACTTTATCATGAAGTCCAAATCACCTGATTGAACAGCCCAAGAGGAGACATGGCATATTTCCTACCACATAACTCTGCTGGAATACCAGTTCTATCTGTAAAGCAGCCTCATAAGTAAGTCAGCCTGGTTTCATAGAAAACTTGGCTCCAACTCTTACTCCAGTGGAGAGACTTCCATTAGGTTCAGTGACTGCCTCATGCACAGGTTACATCTGGTTGCCTCCACTTTTAGTGAAAGAGACATGGATAGGGTAAGGAGACAAACAATACACATATGCAGGTATTTTAGCTCTAGTAAGCCTGCACAAAGAGATGTGAGCAGTGAGGAAAGGGACTTGCAGGAAAGCTGAAAAGGAAAAGAAGAAAGATGGGAAAGTGGAGGAATAAGAAAGTGAACACCATGACACAGGGAGAGAAAGCAATAGAGGCAGAAAATGGAAGTAAAAAGTAATATAAAAACTATATAAAGAAATAATGTGGAAAGAAAAAGGCAAATGTAGAGGGACACAAACTGCATATTCCATTGCCAAAACCAATGTTTGTAGCTGCAATATGACAATACAAATTAGGTTTGATTTCATAGGTAAACATGGCGTGTTCAACATTGGGAAAATGCATGAGGGAATCAAATAAGGAAGATAAAATAAATGGTCAGTTTCCTCAAGGAAAGAAGGTTACTACTGGAGATCCACAGGAATATGGGTTGAGATCTATATTAGCACAGAAATACTCAAGATAGAAAAACTAAAACTTATATGAAGAATTAAAAAAAAAATTAAAAAAGAACAAAACCCAAACCTCTTGATACTGAGTGTCTGGGTAATAAAATAGAAGTCAATAAATTCTAACTCAATAATGACAACTCATGTAGGGAAAACAAATCCATCTACATGGTGATGAGCACTAAATTAGCTGTTTTGTCTCAGGAAATGCATCTTGGAGAGCCTGGTAAAGATGTCAGTCCAGTGCTCAGCAGCAGGAAAACCTTTTAAGAATTATTAGGAAAATTCTAGAAAACAAATCAGAAACTATTTTGCTGATACACAGCCTGTGGTATACAGTCACCTCATCTCAAAACCAATATAGTAAATCTAGAAAAATACACTGAAAGACAGAAAGAACAGTCAGCTGCATTGAATAGCTTCTCAATGAGGACTGTTTATATAGAATAAGACTTCTGTGTGGACAAGAAATGACCGAGGGCTAACACAGGGCATTATTTCTTTGGGAGACACAGAAAAGGTAAATATGAAAGATTATTAAGTATTTATTACAACACGGAAACAAGTGGTACACCAGAAATTATGGGGGGGGGAAAACCAGATGATAGTGTTTTTTCACAGACCGAGTAGCTGAAGTGTCAGACTCATTGCCACAAGGTGTTGAAGAGGCTTAAAAATAAGTAAACTCAGAAAAGAGTTGGTAAATTCATGGAAGGCAAGGCCTGCCGCAGCTATTGAATAGAGCAGTCAGATGCAGTATATACATGTATAATAGAAGCAAGAGATGAACCACTGCTTTGGTTTTCTGGCACCGGAGTAATGGGATGTTTTGGTTTGATTTGGTTTAGTTTTCATCCAATCTGAACAGTCTTTTTGATAGTCTATGAGATACAAACTAGAAGAGGAAGTACAGTGCTTTTATCTTTGCAGGGGATACAGAGTAGCTTTAAGACATGTGAGCTAGGGGGGAAGACATGTTGTGGGAGAAGAAGTTTGATTCATTGTTTTCCTGAAGGCAGCTACTTTACCTTTGGCTCTGATGTGGCTCAAGGAACCTGCTGTACCAGGCCAGTCTCACATAATTTTGTGTCCTACTTTCACAAGTCCTCTTTCCTTTGTTGCTTTAATTAATGTTATGCTACTTGGAAAAAAATTACACACACATACACAGGATGGTTAAACTTGTTCCCTAACTCTAAACCAGCATTTTTTCCTTTGCTGCTGTGTGGATCAAGCAGATCTAGAGTTTGTGAAGTGAGCATAATTTATTCCAGACTCATGCTGGATTAATTTATGTTCTCAGACTTTTGCAGATGTATAGTCACTAGAGAGCTGTCTGCCTACAGGAGTTTTTACACATATTTTGTCTAAATCAATGCTCCAAACGCAACATTGAAGATGCAGTGAGTTTGTGTGGATTTGTAGCACTCCCTGGAGGACTCTATGTCTAAAAACCAATAAACATTTCACAGTTCTCAGTAACTGAAGATTGACATAATTTTTGATGCATGCAATATTGACTCGGTTTCTCATTTTAATTTCAGTATTATTCCACAGGTAGTAAGTAATTGGAGAATAACTTCTTGCAAGTGAATGATAAAAGTGAAAATTAATATTTCTGTACTTAGCTGCTGCTTATTCATTATAAACCAATGCAAAACCCCCAGATATTAACTTATAAATAAAATGCATTTTATATTAATTGAAAACTATATCAAGAGCATCATATTTTATGATCAAAATAAGTAAAAAGAAGACATTAAGCAACACTTATTTTATTTCTGTATATCATAGAATCATAGAATGGTAGAGATTGGAGGGGATATCTGGAGATCATTGAGTCCAACCCCCCTGCCAGAGCAGGATCACCCAGGGCAGGCCACACAGGAACAGATCCAGGTGGGTTTTGAAATTCTCTAGACAAGAAGACTCCACAACCTCTCTGGGCAGTCTGAGCTCTGTCACTCTCACAACAAAGAAGTTTTTTCCTCATGTTGGAAGTGGAACTTCTCGTGTTTCACCTCGCTACCGTTACCTCTCGTCCTATCACAGGGCACAACTGAAAAGAGACTGGCCCCTTCTACTTGACACCTATCCTTCAGATATTTGTGAACATTAATAAGATCCCCTTGCGGTCTTCTCTTCTCCAGACTAAATGGCCGTTGGCTCTCAGACTTTCCTCAGGAGAGAAGTTCCAGTCCCTTAGTCATCCTTGTAGCCTCCATTGGACTCTCTGTAGTATTTCCCTGTCTCTCTTAAACTGGGGAGACCAGAACTAGATACAATATTCCAGATGTGCTCAAGTAGAAGGGGAGGAGAACTTCCCTGTACCTGCTGGACATGCTCTTCTTTATGCACCCCAGGTACCATTGGCCTCCTTTGCCACAAGGGCACATTGCTGTCCCATGGATAACTTACTGTCCACCAGGACTCCCAGGTACTTCTCCTCAGAGCTGCTTTCCAGCAGGTCTACCCCTTCCTGTACTGGTGCATGGAGTTAATCCTCCCCAGGTGTAGGACTCTGCACTTGCCCTTGTTGAACTTCCTTTGCTTCTCCTTTGCCCAGCTCTCCAGTCTGTCCAGATATATGTCCAGATATGTATTTTGTGTTTGCACGCCTAGTGTGAGTGCTGCAGCTTCAGCTGAAAATAGTTATTTCTTCATAAAACTCATAGTTACAACCTGTAAGCCTGTGTGGGGATTAAAATTCCTAATTATGAACTCTGAAGTTAGTTGATATAAAGAGCTGACTCAATATGTAGTCAAGACCTCAAAATTATTCCTTATTCAGCAAGATGCTGTTTCTAGAATGAAGTGACTATGAAATGTTTCTGAAAAGCTTGTCAGAATCCATCACTGCAGGTGCAGAATTGTAAACATACTGATGGTGTGTGTGGCTAGTGTTTAGAGAGGTCTATGAATAATAAATAATCTAGATAAATAACCATAGTTAGAGCTATGCAGCCAAGAGAGCAAGTAAATCAAAGCCTCCTGCTCATGCATAGATACCAAACACAGCACTTCTGCATGCTTTTTGTTGTTGGTGGTGTTGCTGTTTGTTTGTTTGAATAGGAGACAGTGGACACAAATGTAATCAACCAAAAATTTTTAAGTTAGTAATAAGTGTTTTGGAGAAAGTTCACAAAGTGCATCAAACCCTCTATCAGAGCCTTGGTACTCACAGTCACCAGAGGCAAGCAGGTTGCATCTTGCCATGTAGACTGCATCAATTCACTTCTGCATCTGGCATAAAGCACCAGTGTAGTCCAGACAGAAGATCATGTATGACTACTAACATACAATGTTGGAAGAAAAGGAGAGTCAAGTGCAAAAGTGAAAAGGTCTATGTTAATTTAATCTTTTGCTCAGGGGGATTAAATTTTTTATTTTATATCATATTAAATGTGTGGGTAAAAGACATTATTTTAAATTGATATTGTTATGTTTGGTGCATTAAGAAGGAGAAGATTACAAGTATTATGCACATTGTTTGTCTGTCTGATTGTCTGTGTAAGCAGAATTTTGTTAAAAAAAGGGAAATACAAGGATTACATGACAAGTTCCTGCTTCCTTGTGTTACTCTGTCCAGCATTACTACTGGTTCCATGCTAACTGACTAGTTGTGAAATTGTTATTTCAGTGTCTGGATAAGTGAATGTGCTTATTTAATAATTTTTAATTTTGTTTCCATGAATTTCTGCAACATAAACCACTCAAGTTGGCTATTGAGTTTATTTATATATTTATATTTGATACTATCCCTTTGCATCTTAAGGCTCTTTACTGCCACACAAATATCAGTACGTGTGCAGTATGAATCAAAGACAAAATTTCAGTGTAGAATCAGTACCACTGCTCTGCAGAGGAGACTCTCCACACAGTGTTTTACACCTTGGTGCAGAGAAGAACCTTTAAGGAATTCTTGTGCACAACCTGGGTAAAGGAAGGTAAAGGTTTAATGTCAGACATGGCTTTCCTTTTTTGTGCTATAATTTTAAATGTTAGGCAACATCCAATTGCCTACTATGTAGGATTTATTGATGTATTTTTCACACCAAGTAATTGAGCACTTCAGGAGTACTGATACATTTGTTGATAAATTTACTGTTCTTTTAAATGAGAACATACAGCTGTGCAAATGGTCAGAAGGTATGGTTTCTGCCTACTTCCAAATCTCACCTCCTTTTTGGTGAACAGAATTCCCTACAGAAAACTGTCTTCCCCCCCCATGGACAGTGACTGCTTTGTCCCACTCAGGGTATGGTTGGAAGATTGGATGTTTTTTATCATGAAGGGACAAACACAGGATTCCTGATCTACTGCATAGCACAAAAGGGATGAGTGTTGATTTTGACATCGTGGAGGCTGTGCTCTGGCACCAGGACTCCCTGAGACCTGTCATGCAGCAGCTATGCAGCACCCACCACTGCCCAAAGCTTGCACTGTAAATGGGAACAATCAGTAGGGAGCTTGAATATGTATTGTATATGTCAAAACTATGTAGTTGCTGTGGAGAAAGTATTGTGTTAGAACTGCCTGGTGTCCTGGAGAGGATGCATGGGGAAGATGCTCATCTCAAGGTGCCTACCACAGCTTTCCTCCCATTATCTTGCCACTAGAGAGAGTTTTCCCTTTCCCCCTTTTTATTTCCTTTCCCTTTCCTCTGTAATTGTTGCTATGTGCCCTCAGCTATGGAGCCTGCTAATAAATTTTCATTCATGTCACTTTGTCTCATGCTTTGTCTCATCCTCAGCAAGTTAGAGAATATAAACACCACTCTGTCTGGAAACTGAAAGGAAGTAGTAAGATTTTAGGCCACTAGATTACATTCATCTGTGTACAGAAGCACTTAGATGAAAGACAGGAGACAGCAAGATGTCACCTGGCTAGGACTGTAGGTCTGAACCAAGCACTGAGGTTGAACACTGAGGTAGAAAAAGCCTCAACCAAAACTAAGGGCAATGCAAGGTAAGGTTCCAGTGCCCAAAATGTCATTCTCTTGTCAACATCCATGAGTTTCAACCTAGACCTACAAACTTTACCACTCTTGTTGCCAGCTGTTGCAGCTCTTCTCAAGGCATACAACACTAGTGTAGCCTTCATCAATGAAGGCAATCCCTGGGCTCAAGTTGTTTTCTTTACTTAATACAATTTTTATAATTAGGCATATAGTTATCCAATGACTTCACAACAGATTAACTCTGTTGCATGATTATCAACTACATTCTAAGAGCTGAAAAGGCATGTTCTGGCATGTAGTTGCAGGTCTGGGACATGCAGTATTTTTCATCAACACAAAGAAGAGCTGGAAGACTTGAATCTGAGTCATGTCTGTCAATTAAAGCTTTTCCTCTAACTCCAAATGGGACAAAATGCCATTGATGGCTCACTTTTTGTCATATCTTACAAGTAGTGAAAAATTAACATGCAACTCCCCATATTCTATATAGGCTTTGAAATAAACAGTTAATAGTTTATCTCTTTTTAGATATATGAATAACAGTTACAAAAAAATGGCACACAGAAAATGTCATTTAAAAATATCTGAAAACATATTAAAAAGCTCTGGGATTTTTAGTCTTTTCCATTGAAAGTAACTATGGCTGTTTAGTGACTGAGGATGTAAAGTAAAACCAGACACTCTGAGATGTAACAAATATTAGTCCCAAAAGCTATTGAAGATACTAGATACTTGAACAGATCACAGCCCTTCTGAAGTCAAAGATAATTTTATAAGCATTTGTCACTGGAGATTGAGACTCTACACTCCAGCACTCCCCTTCTCTCCCTCTGCAGGCTGAAGGAGGAAGCAGGATGTTACAAATTATTGTCAATGAGTAAAAAAGAAAGTGTTTTTGCAGACCACTTCCTTTATTTATAGCAGATTTCATGCTTGGCTACCTTATCTCCATTGGCAGAATTCCTACTTGCCCATAACAAGCTATCTCAGGCATATCAACAAGACCTGAGCCTATATTTAACAGTGAAAGAGTATTTTTGCAACTTTGTTCTCACTTAGGAAGTCCAGGTGTTACTTTGCATGGTGATTTCTCTATTACAGTTTCCAGCTGACTTCCATTTGATAGATTTCAGGAGCCACTTGCAAACAAAATCAACCACTGTAATTTCTTATGCAATGTAAACGTCCCTTTGTGTTTTAGAAACAGATACTAAAGAGTGTTCTTTCTGCATAGAGCCCCCACTGCACGTCCTTTAGTCATGTCAACTCTTTCCAGTGTTAATGTATCTGTATGATAACAAGGCTTCTTAATTTTTCAGTGCTCTTGGTAATCATTCCAGTATCTCTTGGTGCTGTCTTTAAGACAGCTAAGACAATTTTGGTGTAACTCCACACAGGGACTTTTTGATACAGGATCTTGTCTGAGCTCCAACTCCAAATTATGAATATGTGTTCATAATGCATACATGTGAACTCAGAATTAAAGCTACAGGGAATAAAGCCATGATGTGGCTATGTGTCCAAAATATCTGTGTGGTGACTGTGAGGGACTTGCAACTAATCCTCTCCAGCACCTTACGGTTGTACTTAAAATTAAGTGAAAGCTTACATTCTGGAATTGGAGCTAGAAGTCAATACCAGAAGCCTTAGGCTTTGGTACCTTGTAAACAATGTTTAACTCAGTGTTTTTCCCAAATTAAACTTGCACAAAACATGATTATGACCTATTATGGCTAAAATAGCTCTTAGGAATATAAGATTCTATCTTCTATTTTCTTTTAATGGTCTCATTACTTGTACCATCAGCTCCAACCAGCTATACCCACTGCTGAGGTCAAGCCTCTACCCTACCCTTCCTCTGCCTCTCTCTTGTGAAATATTGACTACTGTGGAATCTACTAAATCTTTTTTACCAAATATTTTTACCCCAAGTTGGCAGATCACCAACAGTTACTCCCTGAGAATTCTTGGATGTGCTAGGAGTCACAATGCTGCAGAACCTTCTACTCTTGATCAGTATCAAAAGAACAGTTTGTATATATCTATAAAAAAAAAAAAAGAGTTAATGTCAAGGAATGTTGTGCCATATATGTCAAGCTAGAACACTGAAGCCCTTATTTCATCATTACATTCTAGAATTTATTTTCAGAGAAGAGTCCATTCTCATTTATTCCCGTTTATTCAGATGTTGGGAGGATATTTAAAGTATACTCAGAAATTTTCCTGTAACCTGAAACAAAACTGTGCCCTCATTCCACAGGAATTACTTTTATTAAATTAAATACTGGAACTGAAGAGTAGGACCCTGATTGGAATCAGGGGGGTTACATCAAGTGAAGCAGAAACAACACAATAGGGAATCAGGCCCCTGACCGTATGAAAATTTACTAGACAGCCCATCTGTTACTTCTTTTTCTACACTGTGAAACTTAGTAACAGAGTAAGAATGCAGTAAGCATGAAATAAAGCTCTTCTATTTACAATTTATATGATGCTTTTTTTAGTGGAAAGAAAAAAATGGAGTGAAATTTAGACTTTCTAGTAGTCCTGGTTCTCTGCCCATTCTGTATGTCCTATATGTGAAAAGGTGAAGGTGCAGCCTGTATCATGCCTGTCACATGCAGGAGCAGCTGGCTTAGACCTCACAGACTGACAGTATTTCATACACTGTGGTATTAACTGCTCTGCAAATTTTTATGACACCGTTTCTCTAAGCCCTTGCTTTGTGCATACAGTGGTCAATAAAACAAACAACCTCCCAGTTTCTTCAAGGTCTCTGTGGTCAATATAACTAAATTTTAAGTAAAAGCTTCTTGTATCACCTCAGTTAGCTTGTTTACTTATAATAGGCCCTGCTGAGTAGTACATCTGGTTAATGATTATCTTTTACATATTGATATTAGTACCTGAAGTGGGAACATCTCATTTCCTGAATATGATTACCATTTTGAAATCTTATGCACAGGGGAAAAAAACCAATTCTATAAATTAAACAAGAAGTTCTGAGAACTTACATCTCCCAGTTCACATCCAGATACTAATGCATCTCATTTACTTTGTTGCTATTCCCTGGAGTTATCTGTGTCATGCAGACCAGTCTTGCATGTCATGTTAACTATCCACTGAAAAAAGCTAGAAGTGTACTTGTAACAGTGCCCTAAGCTAGCATACAAGGTAGGTAGAAGAACATAAAAAATTCATCACTGTTACATTTCAAGTTACTGGGATATTTTAATTCCAATAGGACAGAACCCATGTCAGCTAAAGATGGAGCTATAATTAAACTGATATGGCATTCACAATTGCCTTGAAACCTGCTGTAGTTGTCATATGTTTCTTTTCCCCATCTTTAAACTATATGGAAATCAATTATCTCAACAAACCAGCTGTAAGGACTGTATGCCAACCACTTACACTTGAAGTGAATAAATTATTTGAAATTCATTATTGATGTGAACAACTCTCCAAGATTTAAAGCACCAGTCCATTTTCTGTCCTCAGATTCACATGGAATTTTAACAAGTCCAGCACTATCCTCCATCATAAATTCGTATAGCAAACTGTTATGCAAATAGCTAGAGTTCAGGGATTGGCGAGCCGTGCACAGAAAATTATGCTTCAGATGACAAAGTGCCAGTGAGTTAATGGTTCTTTACATTTAGTGACAAATTTGTTCCTGATTTACCCCAGAGTGACAGACACAGGGTAAAAGGGGGACATCGGAGACTGAAAATACCATTTGTGTGTCAAGGATGTTAGCAACCTGGAGTGGTGATAGGCACTGGTGTCTACAGGATATGAAATTGAGTTGATGTGATGTCATTTTGGCTCTACTGTAACCTGGTTATCTCTTGCCAAGACTTCATGTATGATTAGTCAGCTCGGAGAGGACAGCAAGCCTTATCAGGCACACTTCCTGACATTCCTGTCAACTTAAGAAATGTGGTTAAGGAATTTAAGATGAGGTGTCACATCTTCATATCAAATCCCATTGAGTCACCACCTACAAGTTTGAAGACTCCTTCTAAAAATATTAATGAAAAGGAAAAATGAAATTTGGGCTGGATTTGACCTTGTAATGCATTTTCATGCTACATCCCTCTGAGTTAGTGTCCTTAATATTCATACCTTTCATTTGTATGCACAAAAAATAATTGTTATGTAGACTGTGGAAAAATAATATTCATTAATACTAATGCAAAGGCATGCTCTGAGTTAGCTGACTTTTAGTCTGTAGAATAAGACAACCTTTTATGTGTCTGAGCAATTTTAAAAGAAACTCCTTGTGTAAAAAGCTTGCAATCCCATGTATTTAACAAGGACTATATTTGGAATGGTTAATAGACAGATGAAAATACTAAGCATAACAATATTTTTTCCTGTCTTCAAAGGAAAAGCTTGTACAATGTAATATTCACACCGTATACAGACTCTTTTAAGTTTCTTTTCAAAAGCAAGTTAGCAGCATGCTATTTTTATGCCATTACATTTGTCCAACTGCACAATTTGTATTAATAAAAGCAGTTGCATTCTCTTTCTTGCAGTGGGGCTCAAAGTTAAAATTCACTGCTAAGCCAAAAAGATTCCTTATATGCTGCAGACAAAAACACTGCATAAACAAGGCACACTAAAGGGTCTGTCTATAGACTCTCATCTGGAAGATGGAACATGCGTTAAGTACCCATTTTTTCAGCCATTGCCAGTTTATTCTTCCAAGTGTTTCAGGGCCTGGTAACCTCCAAAGAGTCTTTTCAGGCAGCATACAACTGCTTCACAACCCTTAAAGAGAAGCTTACACAGTTCCAAGTCTTGACACATAAAGTACCTATTCCTTCAAGAATAGTTTTTACAGTTAATAACCAAAACCATATCTGTACTGAATAAGCAGCCCCAGGAAAAAATAATTCTACATGGGACAAATATTCATGACCCTTTCATATAGAGATGATTCTGGTGCTTATATAGAGATGATTCTGGTGCTTGTGATGCAGGTTCCAGCTGACATGTAGACTTTGTAAGCACATCCAAGGATAGAGAAGACTGTAAAGAGTCTTATTAAAAGGAACATAAACCTATAATTACATTATAACCTTTGCTCTTTCTGTTACCAAGTAGAGCAGCAATAAACCTCTTTTTACACCTTGTCTTATTTATTGTGTTGATTTCACCTTCCACAAACCATCACTATTTGATTGAATAGTC
This sequence comes from Megaceryle maxima, assembly GCA_024605025.1. NCBI lineage: Eukaryota > Metazoa > Chordata > Aves > Coraciiformes > Cerylidae > Megaceryle > Megaceryle maxima. The sequence goes on along the minus strand of JANHGN010019082.1, from coordinate 2,837 downwards.
CTACAAGGGCTTTTTGCTCTTCCAGAACCATTTTGTGATGTCTTAGGATAAGTCCACTGAATTTTTGCTTTCAAATTTAAATGCATTGCTTGTCTAATCTTAATATGACACAAACAGGAAGAACCAGTAGGAACACTGTGAACAGAGCAAATGCCTTAGATCTTTAATGCCGCCACTTTCTTTGTGACGATAAAATGATAAAGCAAGTGCATATCACCTATATGTTCAGGAAGCTAAGCCCATGCAATTCAGGATTCATGTCCTGTCCTTGCCTTGAAGAGATGTCTCTCCAAAAAATAAATGGTAAGTTGTAGATCTTTCTTGCATAAGCACAAAGCTATACAAACTCTTCTTTACCAAACTCCCATGATAATTCCAGAGCGGACAAATACAGACATAAAAGAAGAAATGATTTGTCACCTCAGTTATCTGAAACTGAGTTACAGAACCTCCAGTGACTGAGAGAGAAGACATTTACTGCTAGTGTACAACCTTGTGTACAATCTGAAACCATGTAAAACTTTATCTCATTCTAGATTCTACATTATCTCATAACTAGATTTGAAGGAGGAAAGGGGAAAAACCAGGCTCACTGGAAACAAGCCTGGGATGTTTGTGGGGCAGTGTGCCAGCTCCACTGCTATTTCAAGGGAAGTAGGAGACAATGAGCTATGTGATGGGGAAGACACAAGAGCTATTAATGAGCTTGGACTCACGGTAGAACCTGGGAATGATCAAGTAGATGTGGAGGAGGGGGATAATGATACCATCAGGCCTTTGTGTCACAAGATGAGGGATGACACATCAGAGTTGTAGGGATGGGGGGCTAGTAAGGAACTTCAGCCCATTACCATGCAGCATGCTGGGGACACAGAAGCACAGCCAAAATCTCATAGACATGAGGCAGGGGCTCATGTGATAGTAAGAGCCAACAGGGAAACATCAGGGAAACACCTTATGGGAATTAATGGGTGTTTCTCTGGAAAGGGGACACATCCAACTGCCCAGCTGAAGTGCCTCTACACGAACGCACGCAGCGTGGGCAACAAACAGGAAGAGTTGGAAGCTACTGTGCTGCTGGAAGGCTACAACACAGTGGCCATTACTGAAACCTGGTGGGACGAATCCTATGACTGGAGTGTGGCTATCCATGGCTACAAGCTATTCAGAAGGGACAGGAGGGGAAGGAGTGGTGGAGGTGTTGCCCTCTATGTTAAGAAATGGATTGAACATGAGGAGATTTCCCTAAAGAATAGCCATGAGCAAGTTGAAAGCCTGTGGGTAGGAATTGGAGACCAACGCAACAAGGGGAAACTTGTGGTTGGAGTCTACTATAGGCCTCCTGATCAAGGGGAAGCTATTGATGAAACATTCCTACTCCAGCTACAGGAAGTATTGCACTCACAGGCTCTCATCCTGCTGGGGGACTTCAATCACCCTGACATTTGCTGGAAAAGTAACACGGCCAGCAGTAGGCAGTCAAGGAGGTTCCTGGAGTGCCTTGATGATAACTTCCTGGTACAAGAAATAGACACCCCTACCTGAGGGAATGCAACACTGGACCTACTGGTCACCAATGCAGGTGAGCTTATCAAGGACTTCAAGACTGGAGGCAGCCTGGGAAGCAACGACCATGCACTGGTGGAATCTGCATTACTAAGGGTCACAAATCAGTCAGGGAGCATAGTCAGGACCCTGAATTTCATAAAGGCAAACTTCCAGACTTCAAGGAGTTAATTAACAGGACACCCTGTGAAATGATCCTCAGGGACAAGGGAGCAGAACAAAGCTGGCAGATCTTTAAAAACACTTTTGATAGAATACAAAAGCTCTTGATCCCTAAGTGTAAGAAATCAAGCAAGAAAGGGAAGAGACCAGCATGGCTGAGTCACAACCTGCTGGTCAAGCTAAAAAGTAAGAATGAGCTACACAGGTAGTGTAAACAGGGATGGGTATCCTGGGAAGAATACAGAGATGCTGCCCGATTGTGTAGGCATGAGGTCAGGAAGGCTAAGGCACAGTTTGAACTGAACTTGGCAAGGGACCCAAAAATTAACAAGAAGGGCTGCTACAGGTGCATCAATGAAAACAGAAAGGTGAAAGAAAACATACACCCCCTGAAGAACAAGAACAGGGAACTCGTAGCAACAGATGAAGAGAAGGCTGTGCTTCTCAATGACTTTTTTTCCTCAGTCTTCACTGGCAACCTCTCTCCCAACACCCCCCAAGTCCAAAAACCACAAGCAGGAATCAAGGTGGTGAAGTCACTTCCACTGTATGTGAAAATCAGGTTTGTGACCTCCTGAGGAACCTGAACATATATAAGTCTATGGGACCCGATGAGATGCATCCCAGAGTTTTGAGTGAACTGGCAGATGTAGTTGCCAAGCCACTGTCAATAATATTTGAGAAGTCCTGGCAGTCAGGTGAAGTCCCTAGCAATTGGAAGAAGGGACATGTTACACCTTCCTTTAAAAAGGGTAGAAAGGAGGACCCTGGGAACTACTGACCTGTCAGCCTCACCTCTGTGCCTGGGAAGATTATGGAGCAGATTCTCCTAGAAGGCCTGATAAGGCACATGGAGGACAGGGAGGTGATCAGAGACAGCCAGCATGGCTTCACTAAGGGGAAATCCTGCCTGACAAACCTAGTGGCTATGACAGAGTGACTGCATCAGTGGACAAGGGATGACCTGTGGGCATGATCTATCTGGACTTCTGCAAGGCCTTTGACATGGTCCCCCACAACATCCTCCTTGTAAAGTTGGAGAGATATGGATTTGATGGGTGGACTGTTCAGTGGATAAGGAATTGGCTGGATGGCTGCATCCAGAGGGT